>JACJUY010005351.1:0-13379 GCA_014220935.1 Platorchestia sp. MABIK | reverse complement strand
CTATGGATCACGAGAGAAATTTCCTACAATTTTATAAAAAAAAAGCCTGTTCGGCTTTGTACAGTAAAAATTTTTTTTTTATTTAGCGAAGGTTTTGTAACAATGTCACCAGCCATATAATGGCCTCTAACTAAACCTATTTCACTAAAAAATCGACTCGGATTAAAACTATCAAATGTGGGGTCTTTTGCAATCAAAACATAACCAAATAAAAATCATCAAAGCTGAACAGAAATTACCGTGGAAAATAATGAAATCCATCATGATGAGGAAGACATTTAATAATTATTTTTTTAATGTGGGCGAAACCTTTGTTGAAAAAGCAATAACGATTCGATTGGTCACTCTATCTTACAGATCTAAGCTCAAACCACTCGTGATTTACTTCAGTGAATGCGTATGAAGTTTTGAACAGCATTAACGTACTAAAAATAAACTAAGTAGAAAAAATACCGCCTCATTTGAAGTGCTTCAAAACAATATTCCTTTGATTTAGACTATTCTCACTGATTTTAAAAACAGATCGTTTCTTTCCTGCAACTTCCCTAACTCATTCAAAATTGCCTGAGTATCTTCCATCTTAAAGAGCTATAGCAAAACCTGGATGACAAATTGTAGACAAATCTTTACGCTGCCGATCGGTAGAAAGATTTAAAAATTTAGCATATAACAAACTATTCGTTGACATGAAGTTAACTCATATCTCTATGCAAATTATTTAATTTGCATTCATGAAAACCAACAACTCAAGTCATTCTAAATCCCCTATAATTTATCTATTCAAACATTAATGAATGAAACCTTGCACTTTCGATTTTCCTTGATTTTAAAATGCGTTTGATTGTGTAGATTATAACATACTACTGCTTAAACTAGGCCACTAATTCATAAGAAGTCTTCCTTATGAACGGTTTAAATCCTACTTTACAAACCGTAAACAATACGTTGTAACAGACAATTAAATACAGAACTAAAAATTATAGCCTTAACGACCAGTTTTCAGGGACCTTTCATTCCTCATTTTTATTTATGATATTATAAAATCAACTTCATTCTTAATACTTAAATTTTTTGATGACGTTAGAACATTAGGTACGAGACCGAACATAAGCTCAGTGTGAGGTCATTGAGTGGGAGAGATTTCGTTTAGGCCTCCCTATTTATAACAAAGTACTCCAAAAAGAGGAAAGAGGAAGACATCATTTCGTTTGGGGAAGGCATCTATTCACAAGGTGTGTTCTTACCAAGGGTATGAATACACTTTTCGCGTAAACACAGTGACATAAAAAGGGAGTTTATGAAACAAGATAAAAATTGATGAAGAAAGTCAAAGGTGCTAAAGAACAGGTCAGCAGTGAACCAAAAAAAGATGGTCCGTATGATTTTTGCATGATCGCTGTACTGTTTAAATAAATTACCTATTCGTTATAGAGTTTAGTTTCGGATATATACAACGCAGTTGAATTTAGTATGAATCGAATAGGAATTAGTGTAGCATGCCAGCTACACAGTTTAATTGCTGTATTTCAGGTTTATTTAACATGAATGTAGGAAAAATTCACATCAATTACATAGAGCATTTCCAGGTTTTACAAGTCATCGTAGAGTTCCACAACACCATAGCGTAAGTGCAGAGTGCTGAGTAGGTTACGGTTGGTAGCCACCATTGTAGCAGTCCCTGCATGTCATTAGCTGGGATAGTTGAAGGGATAGTTGAAGCCCGGTAGTTGAAGGGATAGTTGAAGCCCAATAGTTGAAGGGATAGTTGAAGCCCGATAGTTGAAGGGATAGTTGAAGCCCAATAGTTGAAGGGATAGTTGAAGCCCGATAGTTGAAGGGAAAGTTGAAGCCTGATGGTTGAAGGGAAAGTTGAAGCCCGATGGTTGAAGGGATAGTTGAAGCCCGATAATTTGTTGAAGGGATAGTTAGGTGAAGATAGTGAAGATAGTTGAAGATAATTGAAGATAGTTGATAGTTAAGATAATTGATAGTTAAGATAGTTGATAGTTAAAATAGTTGATAGTTGAAGATTGTTGAAGATTGTTGAAGATTGTTGAAGATCGTTGAAGATTGTTGAAGATAGTTGAAGATCGTTGAAGATAGTTGAAGATAGTTAAAGATAGTTGAAGATAGTTGAAGATAGTTGAAGATAGTTGAAGATAGTTGAAGATAGTTGAAGCCTGACTCAATTTTTTCTCGTTACAAGCTTTGCTTACAACCCCTGTTTATTTTTCAATTTTTTCCTTACATTTAGCTCTTGAATTTAAATTTAACCCAAACTCAGATCGTCTCTCATATTTTTTATAAGCAAGTTAGACTTCATGTAAATTTCTCGCATCTCGTGCTCTGAAGCTCAATTGTTTACTTGTTTCGCCCCAGGGAAGTACGTATCACATGTCCGTTCTCTTAATTGTATGAATTAAAATCGTACCCGTTCATTAGTCTTGAGTCTTACTCGATGTCGACAGGCAAAGAGAACCTATTTCCGAAACCAGAGCCGCTGTACTTTGCATAGAAATGCCAAATCTCCACTCCTTTGACCAATGAAACTATTCAAGACCAATGAAACTATTCAACAACCTCACAACTTTCAAGTTCACACTCCAAAGTAGGAAATGCGTCAGAAAAATACCTTTGATTTACAGTAACCGAATTTAAAAAATTATTGTTTTTCCTTCTTTGTTTTCAGCTCTCCTCACTGTGCTCCATATTTTGTTTGATGAGTTGATTCAGGAATTCTGCAAAATATCATTAGTAAATTTTGAAAAAATGAAATTCACCTGGACGGTATCATTGTTACGTCATTTTCTAACATCCATAGTTCAAAATAATGAACATTTTGTGCTTTTATATATTGTATGTTAAGAGCTCCGCCAATTCTCCCGTTAGAAGGCACATCACACTCTCCATTCAACACTTCTTTATTAATCACAGGCTTAAGAAAGAAAAAGCTGAACGTAATTCGAACATTATTTTTGATCCTTGGATTTAATCTAATTGATGTTGGTGTACATTAATTCTTTGAACATTAGCTTTACGCTCTGGGACATGGCAAAGTTGAGGAATAGACGTATTTTGACACAATGACTCAAATTTTTACTAAGGTATTCAGCTATTTTATCTTGAATTTCAGCGAAAAAGTTTTTTTTTAGAAATAAGCCTAAATTTGTCGTTCATATCTAAAGGAGCTCACACACGTTCAAAAAAAGCGTCAAAATTTTACATCAAAATTTTGACGCTCAACTTTGATACAAAATTTTGATACATAATTGCCCACACACGTTTAAGCGTTTTTCCCATCTAAATTCAGTTTAGTCGAAATCTTTGACATGGATGCATCAGTGGCCATAGCACTAGTGTTCTCACTGGACTCTGATAAACCTCCTGGAAAGGTCGGAACTGGTCAAAAGACTGGTATTTAAAACGTGAAACACATTATTTATCATTCATTCTGTTTTAAATATAGTGTAAATATACATATTTCAATTAGTAGATTGTATTTTATCGTTTTCCAAACAGTATAATATTGGCGCATTAAAATTATGGTAAATCTAAAAACTGAGAATTTACCACACTATAAATAGTGATCATCCCAAATATAAACACATTCGATAGCCTAGTAAATTGTGCAAAATTATTGCATTTGCTTAATTCATACATTAGATATTTACGCTTCATATAATCTATACTACTTAACGTGGGAGTGTAAAATTTTGCGTAAATTCACATAATATCTTTCATGATATCGTCAGCTGCATTGGCAAATATGAACTTTGACATCATTAAAAAATGAAGCTAAAAAAACCTTTCGTTGAACAAAAATATTTTTTGTGTTGGTAAATTTTTGCAATATTTCTAGAATAAGTCCTAATTGTCAAACAAAACATGTTTGTACAGAAAGTACGGACATTCAATGGCGATATGTATGACTGTCACAAATTGAAAAAATAAAAAGTACAAATCACGAACTAATCTGAATTGTTCCTTGTGTCGCAATCATCGCTATTAGACAAGGTGTTTCTCGACTGGGCAGGAGTCTCCTGATCTCTAACATCATAGCCTCCGTGAACCACGTCTGTGACTCGTACAGGTCTTCAGTCCCGGCACCTGATTTGGCACTATTGTTCATTTTTCGAAGTTCATAGCGAAAATACGTTGGCAGATTATTTATTTTTTCTTCAGATCTTCTAATGTGTCGGAAGTAAAATGCTCACGATATTTCTGCAGTAGAATGTCATAGGCCTCGGCTTTCTTAGCACGATTGCTATAATCATCAGACTTAATTCTCCACAAGGCTGGCAAGGTCTCATACACGCCTAAAACTTCAGTTTAAAATTTTTTTTTGCCTCCTTCTTCCCAAACATGGCGATTCTGTCTCCTCGGCTGTCACCTGCGAACTAAAACGTTTGATCAAAATTTTGACAGCAGCCCACATACGCATCAAAAATTTGACAACTCGTCAAAAAATACCAAACGGATTTGATCAATCAAAATTTTGACTCAAATCATTTTTTGACCTCAAAACGTCCTACACACAGTCAAATTTTGCATCAAAATTTTGATGCAATATTTTGACGCTTTTTTTGAACGAGTATGGGCTCCTTAAGACCTCGGTTGGCATCCGAGAAGCGCATTTCATCAGGAATTTCCTCAGCTTTACTTACTTTGATGATCAACCTTCAATCACGCATAAATTTTGTCAACTTTTGAGCAACATTTTAGCTCATGCCAAAAATTGATATTCATTCTTTATTGGACACGCCTATTTTGACTGTCCAAAGCCCTTGACCAACAACTTCATTCCTTTTCACTTAAAATATAATTTCACTCCCGTAATGCTTAATGTACTCATTTTCTGAATATGCAAGAATATTGAGACTCCCAGTTTGAAAATCACAAAAGAGCTTAATCGCCAATTAACACTGCGGCTATGACCAATCATGAGTTCTCATTTAACACGTTGAACGTGATGGGTTAAACTGAAGTTCAGTATTCAACTCAAATTTTAAACTTCAACTCAAATTCAATTCAAAAGTTGATAGCAATTTTATGAATACCAATAATAAACTGGATCTAATAAATACCAATAATTTTGAAATATTGTTAAAACTTTTCCGAACGACCCATCGATATATCGTATCTCAGTCAACGTGTCAAGGGATGAGCATTTCTTTCTCCCTACCCTGAGTTTCAGGCAGGAATTAAGCCCTCCCCTCAACAGCCCCACCGCAGTATGGCTCAATCAGAGAGTCATTGTGCGGGGAACCAGGAGCTCGTGAACACGCGCGCTGGAACAAAGCGTTTAATCGCGTTTAGATCACGCCACTGTTAAGCAAACGCCTTACTAACTGCCCTCAATAGCGTGACGCACGAGTGAAAGGGCAGGTGAAATTTATGAGGCAACTGCAAAACGCAGATCTGAAACTTTCCCCTCCCATCACTCTGCTGCGACGTTCGGGAAAAAGAGATGGATAAATTTCCTAAGAAGATGCTTTTAATCATTAGCGATAAGATGTCACCAGTTGTTTATGGCTGCATCATGCAGGTGATAAAGAATCAAAGTTTACCGACAACACTCGTTAGAAAGGAAATAATTACATGTTGTTCGAAGATAGATTGCATAATTTCGCAAGATAGGACTACATGACATGAAAACCCCTTCGTCTTTGATCGGCCGCCGCCAGGTGGTTGGGAAACTACTACCAAAACTATGAGCTTTCAGAAATCCCATAGATTTCCTTTCTTGATTAGGGCGGGAGGAATACTCGTATTGTTTTACAACATGAGTAGCCCATATCAATATTGACTGATTGTGCACTCCATTATCTTGACCAAAGCCAAAGACGAGCGTATGTCTTGCCAACATTCACTGGCGGTTGCCCGAGCTAATGGGAAATAGCAGGTTGTCAGGTCGGCTGCAGTGATGAAGCGGACCAGATGACGTCCCAAAGTAGACGGGATTGCCGAGCTCGAGTCTGGTCCTGACGTTTGCTCTACTCAGAAAGAATATCATCTTTGCTTCGTGGATGTGAATTAGCGAAAGAAAGCAACATGAAATGCGGGGGAATTACTTTTGGTCCAAAAATACTGTAAATACGTCGCACATTGGGAAGAACAGCATAACAAGTCGAAATTCTTGATTTTTCAGGTGTGGTGATTTTAATTTTACAAACTCCTTTACGGAATTAGTTTTCATTGAAAAAAGGGATCTTTCTCTCGGTCAATTTTAAAGGAACAGTTGTGATGATTTTACTAGCATACGTAGAACGAAAGGGCGAATTTAACAGTATGGATAATTCAAATTTCCAAAATTTCGAGTTATGACGTTGTTCTTCCAATGAGCGATATGTTCTCGAAAATAATTGATAAAATTGGCTCATACTGTTGAATTCCGTTGAAATTACGAACAAATGTTGCATACATTTGGTACATGTTGCAGACAAATTCCATAAACATGATGAGGTCTGCAGCAATCACAAAAAAAATGATCGCTGCATAGACAATCACAGAACACATTTAACAATATTGAAATTAAGTCTTATTGGCTTCACTACTTCACTTCACACTCTTCTTCTGTGCCGGCGATACTGCCAAACGCATGAAATCTATCTAACCTAATAAAACCCATTGTGTGTTTATTTAAATATTTATTTATACATCTGTTTGGTGTCCGCTTCTTAAGAAATATAGGATGCAAATTTATTTGCTTGACAAAATGGACACTGAAAACATTTATGTATCAAAGGTGTACGGTTAGAAACATTCAGGTATATAAGTTAATCTTAAACGTGTGCAAATTTTCAAACTAATTAAAATAGAAACGCTTCAGGAAAGAAGGAGAAGACTTGACAGAGAACGAAAAAGAAGAGCTACAGCAGCACAATCTCAGGGACAAGAGAAGAAATCAGGCAGCTTGATCCTTCCTTACTTACTTAGTCCGGCCGTTGCGCTTTCTTCTGAGTTTGCGGTATCATGGTAACCGAATTCCTCAGTATGGCATATAAAGATGACCTTTATGTGCATTGATATTTTTGCCATTTTATCAGGATACGTTCGGTTAGGATAGGTTTGGTTAGGTTAGGATAGATTAGGTTAACATAGGTTAGGTAATGTTGACGGAATTTTTTTACGAGCCACCTAGCTTAACGATTATATTGTCCGTGGAATTTCCACGGGTCCTGCTACCTAATAATACCCTTGGTTTATTTGTTTGGAGTCCGCTTCTTTCATTTCTCTGTCAAGCTCATAATTAAAGTTATTATGACCGTATCTCTGATGCGAGTTCCTCCAGTGCAAAAGTACAAGAATATTTTTAATCACGAGTACTGTTAGGATAGATATATTTGTTAGTCATCCACATCTGGAAAATTTGTTCAAGAAAAGTATTGAATCCCGTCATTTTTGACGGGCCGTGCACACTAGTACTTTAACTTGAGCAGTGTCTGACTCTCTGTCTGTCTGTCCGAAGACAGCCGAAAGTGTGTGATGAACGTATCTGTGATTCAAACTCCATCAACTCCACAATTATGAATATCACGTGAATTCTTAGGAAATAAGAACGTGTGTCAAGTGATTTGTCGAACATTATAATACATTTTTGACGGGCCGTGTGCACTCGGCCTCATCAACTTTCGAGAGATTGATTTTTTTTTTATTTCTTGCGGCCTTTCTTTCATTTCTCCTTCTTTCTCATTTCAAAAAAAGGGGGGTGGGCTAGTTCACTTAAAATGCATGGAACACTGGCGTTAAATATTATTGCGTATTATATTTTACCGTGACGATGACTCGTAACCGAATTTTCCTTTATGTGCAGCTTTTGCCTCCTCTTCGAGAAAGAGGTCCTCACTGATCACCTGAAATGCTGATTCTAACTACAGCTTCACATTCAATTCTGAAATTGGTAACTTTCCGTGAACAAATGGGCTATAGAATGCCCTGTTATTGCACTTTCACAACGTTTTCTTCACTGGAATATATGACTATTCGCAGCTAAGTATTGCCGACGAAGCGCTTTCGCTATGCCGTTTCTCTACGAAGAATTTCTTTTTTGTCTCTCTAGTGAATGTAAAACCTCTTAATTTTATTGGATCTTCTGCGGGGAACTTTTTCCTGTAGTTTACGAGGCTCAAGCCGAGATTCTCCTACTTAAAATTCTATCGTAAAATGAGACGCAGTTTAAGAGATTTCTAGCCAGTGGGGACGGGCTGGGCTGAAAGAAGACTTAATCCGAGAGCGAACTTTCAGATGATGACTCGTAAACAGCTTTATCTCATCGAACCTTCGCGAGACCTCGGCCACTTGAAAATTGATTGGATAAATCAAAAACTTCTCGTCCCGCACACAAAGCTTGTTTTTGACCCGAGCTCAGAAAGTCGATGCCTCTTCCCTAGAGTTATGCGGTGGAAATTTAAATCTAGCCATCTTTATTGAAAGAAACCTCTTAAAAATAGTTAGATATTAGTTGCTCCGAAAACCATATAACCACGGAGTTATTGTTCAGTATATGTTGAAATGGATGACTTAGTCGGATTAAATGAGAGCAATACGAAATCATGGTAAAATGAAGGGATAACACGCAATAAATTGGAGGGACCAACGCTTTGGTAGTGTGTGGTGCAAGTTGAAGGATGGTGTGCGTGTGTACTGTGTGTGTGTGTGTGTATGATACGAGTTGAAGAATGGTGTGTCTGTGTTGTGTGTTTGTGTGTGTGTGTGTGTGTNAAAAAAAAAAAAAAATCGGAAAATCACTGGCCATTATTTATCTATTGCACTTTCATGTTTTTTTATGATGCATTTTCATAGATTTTGACTTATTAAATTTTGTGGCTAGTAAATTTTTTTTCAGGCCTAACAGTTCCGAAGTTATAAGCATTTTATGTAAAACAATCAGTTTTCACAGTTTTTCTTTTTAGTTCATTTTTTATATAGGCTGTTATCAAGCAGTTTGATTGCTTGTAAAGAGTTTTATGTTCATAGAGCTTTTCCTCCCAAATACAATGATGGTATTATTTTTTGCCCATGAGTAAATCTACGGATTTTGGACTCCCATTTTCGGAACAAAGAATAAAATGAAAATAAAAATGATGGCGACCTTCTAAGAGGCCGAGTGTGTGCCGGCATGCCTCAGCTACACTGCTGGCCTTCTAAGAGGTCATGCAGCGCCGGTAGCCACACTCCAAACTGAGCGCAAGAATTCATACAGATTTGAACATGCAAGCTCTCCTGTCCCCCCCCTTATTTTACCTTCCACCAATGGATGGCGCTCAACGAGACGCTTAAAACCATATATGGCAACCCTAGGTTTGATGATGTGCCACATGTATTAGCTTTGCCAACCTTCCAAGAGTCCATGATGTGGCAACGGGTTATTAGATAGGTTTGATACTGATGACAGTGATGTACTTCTGGGATGCTTAGAACCATGTTGAGCAGGATCAGTGGTGTCAAGTTTTGTTGAGAACTTTCATTTTGATTTTTGAACATCCATAACTTTAACACAAATAGCAGAAGTGGAAGCTCTAATAGATTCTGCACATAAAAAATCAAATGCTGATTCAAGGATTCAGTGATAGAAAGGTTTAGTGCTCTGATAGGCCACAAGTACAGAGCAGAAGACTTTGAGATGGCCCCTCCCTTTGTTTTAGGCTCTATGAGGCTGGCATATACAAGCCTAAGCCTACAATTTGTTTATAATTCTTACAACATTTACACAAAAAATTCAGTGCCTGTGTACCAGACTTGTCAAATAAACTACTCAGGATCCACCAATCCTTGTCACAAGCTACTATTGGACAGCATCACTGGGATAACCAGGGCTTAACTTTGGAGTTAGCCCCGTTAGTTAAATATTCGATAACTAAACCTCCCACCAGATGGCGCCACTAGTCTTAAGCTTAACTCGACGCAAGAGATGGCGCCACTAAAAAGCTTCCCTAATAAATAAAAATTAAAAATAATTGTGTCAGTTGTTGGGTTGGGTGAGTGATAGAGAGCCGTGGATGGTGTATCCGTTTTTCTCACATTGAGTTAAGCTTAAAACACGTGGCGCCACCTAGCGGCAAGTTTTAGTTATTAAAAATGTAACCAACAGGGCTAACTCCAAAGAAACCCCATAACCAGTACATCAAAACACCATCCCCAGGCAAGTTGGGTCACTACAGCCCACTCTACATGACTAGTTCATTCCAGTCACTGTCTCTTACTCCAGGCACAAGAAAAAATTTTACTGCATCAATAATACTCATGTTACACCTCTGATCCCATCATGCAAGACATCTCATATCAATCATCTTTAGCATATCTGGTTTACCTCTCATTCTCTTCATACAGCAGTGCCCCAACTTTTGCGCCTAATTGGTGCCAAAAAATTGGCACGAAACTTAAAACCGCCAAAGGCGGGGCATTGACCTTATGGAAAAAATAATAGTCGGTTCTGGACCTATCCATATAATACCTTAACTTCTAGATAAAATAGCTTAACCTCCATAAAACGTTTCCAGGAGCTCCTGTACCTTGAATGGGTTGAGTTTTGTAAGGTTGATGTGCTCATCAGTTGGTTGGAGAGATTATAATGTGCCTAGTGGATTGTGGCATCTTATCAGCATTTTCTGGAGATACAATTTGTTTTAGCTGATTTCTTTGCTACAGTGGACTTTTTGTCATCTGCTGCAGTTCTTCTTGATTCATAGGGATTTTGTCTTTACTTGCTTTGAAGCAATTTTCATTAGATAGAACTCCTGAAGGGTTTGATATCATTGATAGGGACAGTTCCTCAATTGAAGTGTTTGATATGTCATGAGTATTTCTTTTTTTATTGCTGTTGGCTTCAAAAGTAGCAACTGGACTTTTGTCAAGTGTTCTTTTGATTGGATTTAAACCTGCAGTTTGACTTTAATTTTCCTGCAATTTTTTTGGATGGTAGGAATCCTCAGGCTCAGCTTGAACTGGTTGTGACACAGTTACTGGGGTTGGGCTCCTAACCTTGAGATTCTTTTTGGTAGAAGCAGTGTCTCCATGTTTTCCTCTGACAGGTTAAATGTATGAGCGGAATATTTTTCTCTTTTTTTGAGAGCCTCCAGCTGCTTTGGAATTTTTTCCATTGATTGGCATTGCACCTTTGGTCTGCTCAGTAGCTTCTGCAAAAGTTTTTAACATGTTTCTATTTGAGACACTTCTAAGCGTTGTTTTGAATGAAGGAATGGAATTCAAGTTACAGTTTCTATCCAACAAAGAGTGCACTACGTGACGTTTAAAGTAGATGAATCGAAGATGCTCATAACTTGCCCGAGCTATGGGGCAAAGGCCCCAGCAGACTAGGCAATTGCCCTCAACAACTGCCACAGAATTCAGAATTTCAGTCATCAAACAGAAATAATAATATTTTGTTAATAAAGTTACTTGCAAGTTTTGAGCTACTAATCTCGTATTCAGCCACCACGTCCTGTCCGCTCAAACATCCAACACCTTCCGAATATATATTTCTCAATAAAACTACATTACACATGTTCCAGTCATCTGAGGCGGTTTTCCAGTCATAGGTCATAACCAGGGTTTTCACGAGTGTGAAAATTCCTACACTTGAACTTTGTTCAAGATTACCTTAAGAAGGCAAACATTACCCTAATAAATCGAATAAGCTAATTTCTGGGATTACATTAAAATGTTCAATGAGTTACCATGCTTATCCGTGAAGAAATCACACAACATCCGGGTTTATGCGGATATTTGAGAATTAAATTCTCTGACTTCACGCAGTCATACGTGTCACGACACGTACAACATTTTAATAGCTCTCACTTTAGTTTATCTTCTTTTTCGACTACCTAGTTACAAGCTCTGTTCAATGAGCATAAAGTATGAAGGCAGGCGATCTACTCCTGACTAGCAGAAGAAACAATGACATATAGTTAAAGGAAATGAACTACACAGTAATACTCGAACCATTCATTTATGGGACACGACACACGAACAGGTTTATAATTTTTGCGCAAACATCTTAGAGGAATTTAGATTTGAAATATTTAATATTCGCCCTACTTCTTGGTGCAATTGTAAAGAACATAGAAAATGATGTGATGCACTATATGAAGAATTATGACTTTCCCAAAATTTCCGCAATCAGTATATTCAATTGGAGCGAATTTAACTGCGTATTGAGATTGTTTACGTTGAGTGAGGCTGTTGTATATTAAAATATGCGTCGTTATAATGTGGCACTGGTTTTGTGAGTAGGAGCTTCGGAAGCTGTTGTTACGAGCTCCGGAAACTGTTATTGCGCTCTTCCTCTACGAGCTCCGGAAGTCTTTGTTACGTGCTCTTGCCTGACTTCCGGGCCCGGGGGGTTTTAAGCGGAAGTCTGTAACCGACAGAGTCAGTACATGGATACGCACGTTCGAGAGTGTTTCCTTCTCCTGCCTTGGTAGTCTAAAGCTACTGAAACTGTAGTTTGCAGCTACAGCTGAATAAGCCTCATGATATGTTGAAAGAAAATACAGAACATCATTTGGCGACGAAGATTTTGAATCTCCTAAGTGAATTTGAACTTTAAAAGTCCTCTGAAACCAAGATGGCGTATCCTACAGTTAGCTGTCCTCCATTCGACGTTGAAATGAAAACAGTGTGTGAATTCTTGCAGAGATTAAAAGTGCAATGTGCAGACTCTCTTCAGAAGGTGGGAAACAATGACAGTAAAGGCCCTATTACACGCACGCTTTTTTCACCGTCACCGATCATCACGAGCGGCATTAAGCCCCGCCCACAGCAAGCAGTGAGCGTGAACGGTCACTGCAGAGCTAATACACGGAAAGGTTTGATTACAGCGGCAAGGCTGGTACGTGATCATGCGTTTAGTACAGCAGTAGTGTTCATTGAGGCAGTATGTCGTCCTCTTCTGATGATAGTGAAGATTTGGCTCTCAGCATTGTAATTTCGAGGCATCGGACTAAGCGACGAAATAGATTTTGTATTCCAAAAGCATGGATATTGTTTGTAATTATCAATCAAGATAGAAATCTCTACACGTGACCACGGAGTCAGCGCCATTGTCACAACCTCGCTCCCCAACGTCTGATTCATCACTGCCGAGCTTATACACGCGCGCTCTTCACCGTCACCGTTCATTGACACTGACGCTCATGAGGGAAAATATATAACTTGCTTGATATGCCGGTGACGGTCATAAGGATCGGTGCCGCTCACGAAATTAGGGTCATTTTGGCTTGCAGTGGGTGGAGCGTAGCTGCAGGAGGCGGGGCTAAGCGACACTCATAAGGATCGGTGCCGGTAAAGAGCGCTCGTGTAAAAGGGCCTTTAGGGGAGCGTCCCCCATAGGAATCCAGGATTTTGAGAAAATTGGAGAAATAGGGATTATTGCTGCTATA
>JACJUY010005350.1:15082-61100 GCA_014220935.1 Platorchestia sp. MABIK | reverse complement strand
AAAATATTTTTTATACATTTCAAAGTTTCAGTTCAAGAGATTTGAATCGCGTAGAGATTTAGGGGTTTGAAAATCAATTTTGTACTAGTTATAATAACATAGTATGGCCAGTATCTACGGTAAGTGTTAGGTATAGAAATCAAAATAATAGAAGCCGGTGATTTTACTCGTTATAACACAAACAGTGGAAACGGGAACTATGGTACACTGGTGACAATACGTGTTTTTTTGTAGTGTTTCTTGGAAATAAGGAAATTCACACAGTGTGTCTTTCCGCGCTGAAAACGGATGCCACTGGCAAAATAACTTTAGCTAAGACGAGTGCCAAGAAACACCTTTCGCTGAAATAGGAATGTGCTAAATGCTGCAAGTCAAAATTCACTGCTGAATCATTAGAACTCTAAAAAGTGTGTTCAAAGCACGAGCGCTCGGCCAAGAAACGTATTCTCGCGAAAAAATTTAGCGGCCCTTGATAAATTTATTTTAAAATTCACGTTTCGTACGTTGTCTTAGCGTCACTACTATACGCACATACATAAAGACAAAGAAAATGAATGTGCAACAATCTTAAAAAAATAGCTTTTAATGACTGGCTGGGAACGAGTTGATCTACCATATGGTAGCCAGGAAGCTCAGTAGCACGCCCGCCAAACGGAAGCAGAGACTGTCGTCATTGGTGGTAAATTCTTGGCGGTAGTCAGCTTTTCTTTTTAAAGAAAATGAATATGAGGAAATTATGCGATTGTGACAGTAGGTTAGAGTAACTTCTGAGAAGCGTATTTCATTACAAATAATACGATGCGTAGACTTACAATGTACACTAAATTTGCCTGCAAATATACGAAAAATAATTACGAGGAAAATACAACACCGATATAGATTGAGTGCTTATTGCGTACTTCTGTAAATATATTTTTGATCTAAATCTTTGAAGGCTGTTAAATTGTTCTGAACAATAATTTAACGGAAAATGACGCAAAGAGAATTTCCACCCTTGTACAATCATCCACTGAAAAGAACCTGGTCCTATGAAGAGCCCTGCAATTTAGGCGGCCCCCTAATGCTGCCAACTGCCCTCAACTATGAAACTATGTTAGGGAAACACCCAACATTTTGGAATCATAATCTTTGAACATGTCATACATAATCAAAACTTGACACATCTTAATGTTTTATCGTTTATCATTTTAGCTATTTGATATTTTAATTAAATTAACTGTTTTTTTACAGATGTCTAAAAGAAAAATTTGGTTATAACCTTACACAAATGTCAGACCTCTCTGACTTTCCAATATATCAAATTGTTGATGTTCGTATGGCAGGTGCTAGTGTAACAGAAACTGCCCGAATGCTTGACGTTTCAAGAGGTACTGTTTCAAAAGTAATAACTTCCTTTGAAAGAGAAGGAAAAACGTCCTCAACTAAGCACAGGTCTGGCCGAAAGTCGAAGTTGTCTGAGAGAGACCGTCGGACTCTAAATCGAATTGTTAGAGAGGGTTGCAAAACCACGGCTCGTAACATCACTGAAGACATCAATGAACGCGTACAGAACCCAGTTTCCACAAAAACTGTTCGTCGGGAGCTGCACAAATCTGGATTCTCCGAAAGAGCTGCAATTATAAAACTTCTGCCCTTAAACACAAATGTTTCGAAGCCTTTAGAGTAGCGTAGAAACTCCCAGAATTGGTTCGTCGAGCAGTGGAAAAATGAGATTTTCTCGGATGAATCATTGTTTACCTCATTTCCGACCTCCGACCGAATTTACGTTTGGAGAAAAATGAAAGAAGCCTTTCATCCACACTAGCGGGTCAATGATTTTTCTTCATGAAAGAATAAACAGCCAAGACTATTTAGGAATTTTGGGCGACCAAGTTCATCCTATGGTTCAAGCGCTGTTTCCGGAGGAAAACGTCATCTTTCAAGATGATGACACCCCAATCCACACAGCTAGAATTGTGAAAGAATGGCTCGAGAAACATTCTAATGAAGTAGAACAATTCATCTGGCCCCCCCAAACCTCAGACCTCAACATTATTAAGCATTTATAGTCGGCTTTAGAAATTCAAGTGAGAAGTTGATTTCCGCCGCCATCATCTCTAAAAGAACAGAAGGGTGTTTTAACTGAAGAACAGGCTAAAATTCTTTTGGAAATAATTTCCAATTTGTACGAATCAATACCTCGGAGAATTGAGGCTGTAATTGCCTCAAAAGGTCTCCACCATATTAAAATATGTTTTGTTGATTTTCCGACGTGTTTCCATAATTTTCTCCAGTACCTGTNAAAATGAGATTTTCTCGGATGAATCATTGTTTACCTCATTTCCGACCTCCGACCGAATTTCCGTTTGGAGAAAAATGAAAGAAGCCTTTCATCCAGACTAGCGGGTCAATGATTTTTCTTCATGAAAGAATAAACAGCCAAGACTATTTAGGAATTTTGGGCGACCAAGTTCACCCTATGGTTCAAGCGCTGTTTCCGGAGGAAAACGTCATCTTTCAAGATGATGACACCCCAATCCACACAGCTAGAATTGTGAAAGAATGGCTCGAGAAACATTCTAATGAAGTAGAACAATTCATCTGGCCACCCCAAACCTCAGGCCTCAACATTATTAAGCATTTATAGTCGGCTTTAGAAATTCAAGTGAGAAGTTGATTTCCGCCGCCATCATCTCTAAAAGAACAGAAGGGTGTTTTAACTGAAGAACAGGCTAAAATTCTTATGGAAATAATTTCCAATTTGTATGAATCAATACCTCGGAGAATTGAGGCTGTAATTGCCTCAAAAGGTGGACCTCCACCATATTAAAATATGTTTTGTTGATTTTCCGACGTGTTTCCATAATTTTCTCCAGTACCTGTAAAGTCTATATCTATCTAGATAATATTTAAATCTGCAGTGACATTTTAAACGATGAAAAAAATGATGCAGGAAAAATTCTATTGCATCTCTTCAAGAGAATGTTCAGTTGTTCCAGGTAAATTTTATGAAAATTTGTTATACAATAAAAAATTCACTGATTATGCAGCTTGTCAAAGCTGAAATGCTCAAGATAAAAAGTAAAATAGTTTACGGAGAACGCTCATGTGAGTGAATTACTTTTCAAACGTTTTATCGAGAGCTCAGGCTGAAACGCACGTTTCAAATACTGCGCTGGAGAACACTAATCTACAAGACTAAATCCCGCTCTATTCTGAGTGCACTTTATGACAACTCGAGCTTGTCGATGAGTTTAAGTTACCATTTAAAGCGCCAGCGCGTTGATTCAGTCTGTTCATTTTTGCAGATTCATTTTATCTATTTGAAGCAGACCTCCTCCAACAATGCAAGCTTGCTGTGCATGTTATTGCAATTAAAGCTAATTAGATTCAGTAAATACCTACCGAGAGAAAGAGGAAGCTACAAACTGGGAAGAACTTAGGCGACTGCACGCAACATGTCATGGCAGGCGCATTGATGACCTTGCGGAGTGTGAATCGAAATTAAGAAGTAGGTGAGGAGATATGTTTGCAATGAGGCAAAGTGAACGATACTATAGACTAGAAAGTGTAATTATTTATTGCGATCGAATTAAAAATGGTAAAGAGCTCACCGCCGCCTTCTATTGCGTTCTCAATTCAACGCTCATAAAAGAGAGAATCTCCGATGACGAGAGCGAAAAAACCTGCAATGTCATAAATAAGAAAGACGAGATATTTATTCGGCAATATGCATTGTCGCCAAGATGTAATGTGCATATTGGGCGCTCGGCTTTCATGCCCATGTCCGAGCTTGATTCATGCGCCCTAAGTTCCGAGCTGTTAGTTCGAGCCCCATTCATACACCTAACGAGTACGAGTCCGAGCTCTATTCATGCCCCCAACGAATACGAGTCCGATATGTCAGTCCGAGCTCCATTCATGCGCCCAACGAATACGAGTCCGAGCTCCATTCATGCGCCCAACGAATACGAGTCAGATCTGTCAGTCCGAGCTCCATTCATGCGCCCAACGAATACGAGTCCGAGCTGTCAGCCCGAGCTCCATTCATGCGCCCAACGAATACGAGTCCGAGTTATCAGTCCGAGCTCCATTCATGCGCCCAACGAATACGAGTCCGAGCTGTCAGCCCGAACTCCATTTGGACGCACTCTGAAGACGGAGAAGTTTAACTTCGCTAAGGCACAACGTCTCTAGGTAATTATGAGGCCTTGCAGGAGCAGAGTTCAGTCAAGCTCATATCTGGTTCATTTAAGACGACAGTCAAATGGACAGGCTCGAGTGAAGTCCAACCAAATTCAAATTACAACTGATTTCACTTCAAATAAATACTAGGAAGTTTTATCTCGAGGTCGTGTGAAATAAAAAATAGATTTGTACATGATTCAAGATGAATTTATTACAAGCGCATAAATTTAATTTTCAATCAATTAAAATTCATTGTATTTGGAACCAACTGTGGAAAGAAAGTTGTTGTTTTCCTAGGTGTGTTCAAATTTTAATCCGTCCGAAACGACGTCGCATGACCACTGAAATTCCGGCTGAATTAATTTTCTATTTTTGAAACGTGACATCACGAAAAAAAATATCCTCTAAAACCTGACATCTGATTAGAATGAGCGAAAGATGGAACTATTTATTTGTGTACACACATTCTTCCCGAAAGTTAAATTGCAAAAAAATTGTGGAAAGAGGGGACAATCTTCGCTGATGGTTTCACGATTTGTGTTGGAATACCGCAGCAGAAAGGGGCAACTTCAACCATTCCCGGGACTCTTCTTCATGTCGGAGAATTTACGACAAATCGACGAACTTTTACGAGGGCTCTAAACCCCTTGGAAATGCGTCTATTTCCAGTTTATGGTCTCATCTTCCGTAGGTATGAAATTTGAACCCTGCTCTAGCCTCCCGTGGAGCACTTCACCTTATCTGTACGTGCAGGTCATACCTTTAGATACGGTCTTTGAGACCATCGGGCTCCAGAACCTGAAGTCTAGTCACAGCTTTACTAGAAGTCTTGAAAGTGAGCTCATTATAACATGCATTAAATTACAGCAAACAAGATGGTTTGAAGGAAGAAATGAACGAACAGCCCGCCATCTCGGAAGGAAGGAATAAGGGCTACTCATTTGTTTACATTTTTTAGTGTGGTTAAACGAGAATCTACGGTCATAATAAGCCTACCACATCGATGGCATGATGTAGCCACTGACTCCATCGACTATGGTTGCTGAAAAACTATAATTCCTGAAGAGAGTATTATTTATTGACATAAAATGACCCCGGGTGCCAAGTCACAGAACGCAACTCCATGGTGAATTATTTTTTATTATGAACGTTGCTTGCTTCTTTCATGTCATTTCTAGCGTTTGCTCGATTTCAAAAACACGTTTTTGTGGAGTCTAGTAGCTCAATGAAATTTATTCAAAAGAAAAGTGGAATTACTAGGGATTGAAACTCATATAGGTTGGGTGCTATTATATGATAATTTCAGAACACATGATTCTGCCATTTTAGATCTCGCTCCACGCCCATGCCAACAATTTGTTTAAAAGGGATGTAAATATTTTCTGAGTCATCGCTCTAGTTCAGCACCTCATATCGCTGTTGCGAATTTAATTTATGCTAAATTTTACGTTAATGATTTCGAATAACTTCTAGAAGAATGTGACTGGGATTTTAGTGGAACAAAAATCCTTTCAAAGACATTTAAATAATATCAATTTTGCGTAATAATGTTCACAATCGTTCATTACACTCTGATGAAAATTAATGGTTCTGAATGTTGAACTCTTCCCTATACAGCTGCCATGCATTGCAATCACTTCACTCGACATCATACACCCATCTAAAGCTTACTCCAACCCCGAAAAAACGTTGCTATTCTGACAGTTAATGATTCATTTCTATTCCGTGTTCAGAAAGAATATTAATTTCTGTTCTTGTTTGCACTTCAACTGTCATATGCCGGGTAAACGAAACTGAACTGAAGTCCCAGATAAACGGCTGTACGGCTGTACCGACTGACGTGTACAAAACAAAATATCGTTTGATATACTCTCACTTTTCAGCAGCCCATTTTCAGCTGCTAATTTTCATGATAATGATGGAGTTTCTCCGTAGTGTGTGACTGAAGAAGAAAATTTAACTTACAATTTCTTAAATGAGGTAAGCTGAGGTGAAAGTAAACTCATACAGTACAAGGAAGAATGTCTGTAACCCTTTAGCTTCTGTGTGCTCTTTTTGCTGCTAAAAAGTTTTAATGTATTAAAGTTGGGCTTAGAGCAAAGCTCAATATAAAGTTGGTTTGCTTTTTTCTAAATTTTGCTTAGAAATCATTACCAGTAAGAACAAATACATTACTTATGTATCAGGAGTAACGGTAAGTTCCGTAACAAGGTGAAAATGTCATTTTTCTAGGCCTGCATGTTGCACACGTGTTAACTCTTGAGCCGTGTTTCTACTTGATCTTTGTATGAGGATGCGCAGCCTGCTCCGCATAGGCGGAGTTGCAGAATCGGAGCCGCCTCGACACAACGGGCCGTGAAATTAACTCAATCGTCTCAACGATTTCTGCATTTCAAATTCCATCTGAGAAACACTGAAGCGTATCAGGCTTTCCCGACACCACACGAGACCAACGCACAAGCGTAAAATGTTTAATTAACCTAAGTTTTTGCAACCAAAGAAGAAACTAGAATCAGAATAGAAATATACTGAATTCTCGGTAGATTCATTTTCTTTTTGATGGCATATTCTTCTACGAGCATGAATCACAAGCGCAGGACATCCGAAAACTGTGAAAAATGCGTCTGTTTTAATGTGCTACATTCAGAAAATGTTGCATAAGAATCTATGTGCATTTGCAGTCTTGCTGCATTAACTTTTTCTGAAACACTATGATTGTAAACTTTAACTGTTGTAGTATTATAGCTCCAAATTTCTACATCTTGCACTATTTATTTTATTCAGATGAGACAAAGTCAATGAACTAATCCTCGAGGTGAATTGAGATGATGCTGAAATTATCTTGTAATTAGGCAGGGCTTCTAGAATATAAACAAACATCTAATGAGGTTTTTAAGGAAATTTATAATTATATTGTATATTTAGCCATGTTAGTGATAAAAGAGCAATAATTGATGCGCTGGAGTTGGCGAACACAACGTTTCAGCACACTCAGCGTCTGCACATCAAACTTGGGACTGATGATTCAGCAGTGGTTGCTCTCAAACTCTCTAATGGTGAATAAAACTATTAAAGCAAGAGTTAAGGGAAATTCAAACAGAACAATGCGGTAGTTAACTAGATAAAATATTGTGAATGAAAAAATTTAAAGAAAATTACGAAAAATTATCTGAATTGATCCCAGCTCAAAATTTTCATCCGGCAGCAACTAATGAATTAAAGCTCAAATAAAAAAAAAACATCCATCTGGCTAGGGTAAAGCTTCTTTTGAACCAGTTTAAAGGTGTAATCCTTACGGATGACATCACATTTTTGGATCAGAGTAAGAAGATACTGGGAGTTCTCCTCGTACATTTATAACAAAACAATTACTAGCCTTGAAAAACTCGCCATGGTCATTTTCTGATCTGCCATTTCTAACATACAGAAATTGATTCCCATTGCTTTCAACATCGTGCAAAATTGTGCATAAATTCAAGCGTTGAATCATTTGTTCGCTCTGCGCTAAAGGAGGTAGAATGAAATTCTCTTGCCTACAAACCGTCTTTTTCAAACAGACAACGCACTCTTTTACACATCAAGCGGGACTCACCAACGGTGTTGAGACCATTTTACGAGGATTTGGAGCAGGAAAATTTGGTACCTCTCATTACCTGGTTTGTCCCTATTAGAGTTTTGTGTTTGTTCCATTCTAGAGCCTGAAACTTACGCTTCCACTTTCATAATATTTGATGTTGTGAAGCGCATCCCAGAAAAATATTTGAAGAATAATCTTAAAGACATGATGCAGGGCAGACTCGAGCTTGTGATTCTGGATTGAGGTGGATGTTCTGAGTAATATCACTTCTAACAAGCAATCCATATCTAGCACAGTGGTTCCTTTTTTCTAATGTAGTTTTAATGCTGATTTAAAATCTGAAAACCGTTTTGCTCTCTCACGTCATAGTTTAAAAATATTTTCAAAAAATGGTTTTCATGAAACGCCGTCACATTTTTTATCCCTTGGTTTCGGTAATTTTTCATGCCATACTATACGATATTATTATCTTCTGTGAAGATAGTAATACTTAAGGTAATGTGTCAAAATATTTAATTCACTGCAAAGCTAACTTTTTATTTTTATTATTTTTTTTATTTTCAGTTTAAGGTTAATTTATGGCATACAGAGGCCACATGAATTTCCTATATTTTTTTTTTATATATGCGGCTACCTAACGGAGTTCACACCGCTTCTGAAGGGAGCGTGTGAACTACATCGTGATTCAAAGGTGGATACAGGTAAATCCTTGGCACCACAGTTGATCTGCATGACATGAGCATGCAACATGCGGGGTTGGATAAGGAAGGCGAACCACAACAATCATATAACATTCGGAGTTCCTATGATGTTGCATGAGTCAAGTAACCGCACCACAGACTGTTGTTTTTGTTTGGGAAATATCATCGGTTTTTCTTAAAAAAAACTCGAGTTACTGTAAAGTATGCAGAGAATGCTGACGTTCCCTCAGTTTCTTAACCAATTCCACAGGATCCTGAAAGTCGTTCAATACCAACAGCACCGACAAAATACACAGTTGATGAAGAAATTTAAGAAGAAAGTTCTTTTTTACCTTCCCGCAACGTATCCGACCCCGATTACCAGTCCAGAGAAAGTATTCATTCAATGAACAGTACTGATTTTTCTGCCCCATACGTACGGGACCTGGCACTAACAAAGATCAAACTGAACTGATCGGTTCACGCCTTAAAGAATTTACTTTGCTGGCACCGGGTACAACGCCTTCACATTTTTGCCACAGGCACTAGGTACTTGTGAAATTCTTTGCAATGAGTGACGCTATTCGAAACTATTCGGACGTTGAAGGCCTAATGTCAAGCCTTGGGACGGAACAAAAGATCGAAGCATGACGATTGTTCATCGACTCATCTGAAACCCGTTTGAAAGCGGTATTGTTACTCAATGGCAGTAAATATGCATCAGTCCTTGTTGTATATTCTATTCACCTTTAAAGAAACGCTTGAAAGTTTCTCGCTAATTCTTGTAAAACACCCTATCACGAGTGTAAATAGTGTACCTGCGGTGATTTAAAAGTTATCACCATTCTCATGAGAATGGAGACATGGTACACGTGGTACTGCTGTCTTGCCTGTGAGTAGGCCTAAGAGATGGAAAGCAATACAACATCAAAAAGAGTTGGCCGATTAGAAACAGAAGCAGCCGGGATCAAGCTTGGGCTCACGAAGAATTTTGTGAGAGCACCAGATAACTACCCAGAAGTTTTTCGGTTCCTGTGCAACACGTTTCCAGAGTTGAATAATGCGATAGTGAAAAAAGGAGTGTTCATTGATCCACAAATAAATAAGGTAATTGCTGACACACACACTTTTAAGACGTACTGAATGATACCGATAAGCATGAATGAGTGGCATTCAAATCAGTTGTAGCCAATTTCGTTTGAAATTACAAATTTTCTGACCACGTTAATCAAGAACTGCATCAGTGTGTATAAACAGTTGGGTGCTAACATATCCCTCACAATTAATCTAGACTTTTTCCCTGAACATCTAGGTTCAGTCAGTGACGAACACTGTGAACGTTTTCACCAAAACATCTCGGTGACGGAGTCACGACACGGTAGTTATGGTATGAAGGTGATGGAGTGCTGCAATGTTGGCTGACTCCTGCTGAACACTTCAGCGTGACTTGACAAGTACTCTTCACAAACCCTAGTCAATAGCCAACATATTCAAAAAAACGCACCTTAGATTAACGAAGAATTTTGGCTGTGTATGAATTTTATATGTGTATTATATGTTGAAATACATAGGTATGTGACTCAATTTCAATATTTTCTTAGCTAACGCCATGTTCATTACTATTAAAGGAACAATAAATTGGTCTAGTGAAATTTAAATAGTTGAAGGCGTATATCTAATAAACGGTGGGTGATAGAGACAAATGGTTTTCCTCTCACGAATCTGAATGTATTACTTGCAGCAGAACAAGTGTTTGATACCGAGATATAAGCAACGTTTTCAAATTTGTGTGTGTAATTCATCAAACCGTGCATGTAAAAGTTGAATTTCATAGCAGATATTTTAAGTTATTTTAAAAGTAATAATGCATTTCCTACTTTGATAATCTGAGGCCAGCACAGATCCAGTACAAGAGATTATGACAGGGAACCCAGTCCTAATGCAGTCGTACAAATGCTGCGTGATGTCACGCCGAAGTAATCCGATCGGGACGCTCAGCTGCACTCACTCCATTAAAAGATCAAATTGGATTTCGAGGCACTCAGATCTTCGTTGGAAAATAAAGAAGCTCACTTGGTAATTGCGCCCCAGAATAAATGTTGCTTTATATTTTAAAAACGTTTCGAGCAATCAAGATTGATTTGGTAAAGCTTCGAACTAATTTTACCACGTGCTTCTAAAATGAGACTACCGACATTATGTGTAACTTTGCATATGAACATTCGCTCATGAACACAGACTGAAAAGGACCAAAACTCCTAATACAATCACTGTAAGGAATAGAATACACAACTAATGTTTATTTGGTATAAAAATAGTCATTGATAGTCTTCGTAAAGTTATGTACTTTACAAAATTTTCCAGAAAGGCCTTGTATTTATTGCGCAATGAAATTGAAGTACACTCTTTGTTTAGGTTCGCTTATTGTGTTTTCTATTGTGTTGAACATATTTCGTAGCGTTAAAGCCAGAATCAAATGCTTGCTAATTGTTTTGATGCAGTTTCCTCGGAGCAAATGTCGAACTCGGAGTCACATCCGCTCACTGATTTTTGTACAGTCACTTGCAGGCAATTATGCCAGTGACGTCATGCTTGTGTTGTTATGCTAGTGACGTTATGCATGTGACGTCAGGCCCGTGACGTCAACTCCGATCTAACGACGTTACTCAGTGTTGCCGTCTAAGGGTGCAGTTGAAGAATTTAACTTAAAAAATCATTATCATCATATGTGTTAAATTTCAACGCCCTATTCTTATGCAGTATGTTCAAGCAATTGAATCTCCAATAGAAATTTGAATGATCGGTTCCGTTAGAAGTGAGCGAAAGGAATTATCTTTGCTTATACAGGTATGGCTCTGACATTAGCTCTCTATTCGTTGAACGTAAAAAGTAAAATAAATGAAAAATCATGCATGAACGAACTATATCTGACGTTACGCAAGGGCAGGGTTGAAAAAAAAACTTGTTTTTCAGTAAAAACAAGTACTGTTAGTGTCGTCAAGTGTAACATGATACTACAGGCTTGGCATCTGCATTAGCTTTTTAGGCCTACTAGTTTCCTGTCTAAAATATCCTTTTCTTTTGCATTAGCACAAACTACAGTGAAGTCAACTGCACCACCACCAGTAAACAGAGCAGAACTTTTGAGCTTCTTTGCACTTCTAAAGAAGACAAAGAAAAAATAGATGTTCAACTGGGAAAATTTTCTTTTGTTCAAATGTTAAATCTAATGTGACACAAAATAAAGAGTTCCAGAAGTTCTGTTCTGTGATGCGACCTGGGTACAAACCGCCAGACAATACCGCCAATCGGCATTGTGTGTGACAGTGTTTGGTGAAGGTTTGGGGCAGGGAAAGCCCACTTGCTCCTTAAAATATTCAAGCATATGAGGCCTAATGCTGATCTCGAAGATGATGCAATTAAGACACACCACTGTCAGGAGGACTTCCACATGATGGTACAAATTGTGTTGTATAACCCTTTGGAAGTTATTAAGGTTACAATTAGATTCAAGATATTAAGTATGAAAATTGAGTCAATAACAGAAAAGCAATAAAACCTGCATTGTGCCTTTCTTACAGATTTGTGCATTCATATTTAATTTTAAATTTTTAAAAACCCCTAGAGTGTTTTTTGTTTTTTAAAATGTTTTTTGGGGTATTTTTTCAATGCCTACACTGAGCAATGGACTCTAGTTCACTGCCTCTTGGATAGCATTTTACGCAATAAATTTGGCAAAAAATGATATTAGCAAACTTCTGGACGTAATTTAAGATTGTGTAGTATTCTCATGAATCTTAATTTTTCCTTATTTTTGATGCGAACAAATGCTTTAAAAATTAATAATGACTCATCTCTGTGAGAGAACTGTTAACGTGGAGTGAAAAAAGGTAGGAATTTGCTCAATAAAAATGGAAGTTCTTACACAAGGTATTATTCAAAGTGAAGCCCTCTGTTTTGTTTCTTCTTTTCACTTAGAAGATCACAAAAACAGTTATCAGCACGCGGGTGGAGAAGGCATCTAGGGTGGTATCTTTTACTTAAGAACAATAGCATAACCCAATTGAAGCGGGTTACGGATTAGGAGGAATATATACTCCCTGCATGAATTTTGCCTGCTTCTGAACAAAACGGCCTATGTGGTAAACTGATTTTTCTGCATTGATTTCTAATAAATTTTATTGTATGCTGCAATGATTTCATATAAAAAATATTTTACAATATTTTCGGTAAGCTTTAAAACAAAAATGAAGTCTACCATCAATAATACTATTACGTCATTGCTCTCAAAGTTTCTTCCCCAGTAACCTTGCACATAAAAAACGAATCCAAGGATGCAGCTCCAAACTGTCCCCCGTCATTAGTTGCAAGACGATCGGTTTCAAGCTCACAAGTTTTTAAAGGGTGAAGCTTAGAGTTTGACCCAAGACATCATGCACGATTCAGTTGAAGCGCTCCATGGAGTGTTTAAGCCCATAAGTTCACAAAGCACAAATATAGGCAGCCTGATGCGAAATGTGTGCAATAGAATAACAGTCTCTCACAATCTCAGCAAAAAGTAAATATCTATATTAACGCTACGCAACAGAATACGAATAATACAGTACG
Source organism: Platorchestia sp. MABIK (assembly GCA_014220935.1). Taxonomy (NCBI): domain Eukaryota; kingdom Metazoa; phylum Arthropoda; class Malacostraca; order Amphipoda; family Talitridae; genus Platorchestia; species Platorchestia sp. MABIK. Next base: position 48,068 of record JACJUY010005350.1, on the reverse strand, counting down.
TAAAGTGATGCGCAAGAAGTGTCCATCCGTCCTTTTAAGGTTAGAGTCAAAAAGACTTGGTATAACTTCCATAACAATCAATTTTAAATATTTGGCTTGCTATGTACCACGGTGTTTTTGAGTAAAAAGCGATTGAAAGTAAAAACAGCATGTTTTTGAGATCTGATGTTTTCTAAGATTTTACCAGTACTTTAGATATTCCTATTTAGAAATGCTCATTTTCATATCAGAATTCCAAGCCTAATATTTTCAAACATCAGTTCAGCAAGAAAGAAACTACCATGTTAAAAAATGTTGTGCGTGAATAGGAAATAAAAGTAAGTCTTTTTTATGCGCAATTATTCGCGTATAGCCCATACAGTAGCACAAAATATCTGCAAAAACTCAAGTCTCTTTCTTTTCAGGAACTCGAGGAAAATAGGCTAGTTACTATTGTTCTTACCACTCAAGACGTTGCCTCAAATGCCAAATTAAGTGACATTGAGGTGGCGGAAGCATCGATGCGCCAGAACCTCGAGTAGGAGTCTTGACCTTTTAACGTCCCGGATGATCATATTGCCCTCTTTCAAAACTAGCCATAATATACTGCAATTTTGTAAATTTTTGCTGTAATATCTTGTATGAAGTTCACTGCAGAGTGGTAGTGCCTTCCTTACTTTGATGTCGATGATGACCTGATGCCACTGCCAATCGAATGACGGCGGTTGGGACAACGTCAATATTAGTACAAAAATGATGAAATTGAAGAGTTGAGGCAGTACATGACGAACACTGATCGCATTGAGTACAAAGCCTCAGAAACTTCATCCATCTGGACGCAGTGGACTCTGTCGGCAGTGGATGTTGTTGCGCCCTCAGTCTGGTCCCTCAGCTGAAGTTAAAGTTCTAGCGAGCTGATCTCTGCGGAAGTTTGGTGAGAATGCGACCAAGTTAGCGCGGCTTATCGGCCTTCCTGCCAGACTTGCCCGATGTTCATTTGGACTTCAGGCCGACCTTGGGAACCTCGTTTTTGGTCCAAGCGTTGCTGAAAGATTTAATGGTTTCATGCATTGTATGGGGTTGACATCCTCATTACAGTTGTGAACGAGGTCTATGTGTTGTAAAATGAGCATTACTTCTCACGTTTGCTTACTGGTATTCATTACGATACCAGGAAATTGAAAAGAGTACATGACGTAAATGAGCTTTGACGAAATCTTTTTTTGTATTTCAGATCGATAGCCATAATTATTTTATTATATAGTAACCAGTGGACGGTAGTTACTCATCGTAACTATCACTGATAAATAATGATATTCATATGGAACGACCATGGCGTAAAATGTCTTAAAAGTAGATTCATGATTTTAACATCGGTTAGAAAACACGTGAATGCTGGCAAAAATACTAATCAGCACTCACCAAATAAAACAAAAACCCTCGTAAGATTTCATAAATTTCCAGTGTTCGTAGCGGTCCCATAATTATCTATATAGAGTCTTCATCCTTGATGAAGAGGTGATTTAAATCTTTCAGGACTCTCTGAGACCAAGCATTTGGTGAAATGGAAGGACTATTTGTGGATGTCTTGCCACCCAAAAATGTTCCGATACGTTTCAGGTTTGTTGTCGATACTGATTACTGTTGGTATGTCAGGAGTCATTTTAATCAGGTTGTAAGGGGCTATTTGGAGCATAGCTTGAGGACCTTCAATACGTTTGGTTCTGCTGAGTTTCATAATTTCACCACTAAGCGACGAATGGCACGCGTAGTAGTTTGTGCATCGAATTTTTCCAAAATCAAGGTTGGAAAAAAAAATTGAAAATGTTGTAAATTAAAATGATTTTTAAGTGGCTTTTTGGTTTTAGAGAAGCTGTGTAAAAAGAAACATACCCAAAATCCAGTCACTGTCGAAACTTTGTTTCTAATGGGATTAGTTTTATAAGAGAGGCAATTCTAAACAGCCACAGTCGGTTGGAGATTGACCTCGTCTCTCCTATCTATGAATTGGGTTTTACGTCACTCTTTGTAGTTATCTCTGCTGGCTTTTGCTTGAACTCTTTTTCCATATGAATATCAGCAATATTCCCAAGCACATTTCTGGCTGCAAAAACAGTTTCTCATTTGCAAGGTTTCTGTTTAGTTTTTCGCTACCATCAAGGGCGCATTATATACAAAATAGGAAAAATATCTCACCGTGCATTTACTGTTTCACAATTTGCATTTTCTCAAGTTTCGTCGTAATACAGACTACAATCCTTCACAAAAAGAAACTCCCTCTCGATTTTGAAGCAGCTCTACGTAAAGTGCAGCAAAAGAAATCACTTTCAAAACCTTGCATCCGTCTGAAAAACTCACTATTCTTGCGTGTAGCGTATGTTAAGGCTGAGGGACTGGTAATCCTATGCAAAGCATCGATCATATGGCTGACAGCTTACGACCTGCCGTCACCGCCGTGCTGAGAGTCGCCCGTCAACCTTTTGAAGCCTGTGTTGCAATTTAGAAGCGCCCTGCTAGGCTGATAATCTGATCGGGCTCTCAATAAGCCTTCGTGATACGAGCCCTCGTCGCCTCTGCCCTTAAGGGGCTGCTCGATAACCGCGGACTTTTGGTCAACCCTTCTAAGAATTCCCATCAGCTCAGGTCTCGAGTTTGAATGCTGATGCTTGAAAACAAGTTATGTGAAACTCAAAGGATTTCTAAGGAAGGTCTGTTGTTGACCGAGCTTCAATCGCTTCCCGATACTAAAGCGAGCAGTCTTGTATTATTGGTCACTAGTGTAAGTGGTTCAGAAATAACGTCTTTGTGGAAGCTATCAATACACGAATTTCAATTTCCTGGAAAGCTTTCGTTGAGGCTTGCATAATGAAGAATGTCTACAGCAGTAATTGATTCTTTTCGTCTTCATGAATTATGGAGAAGTTTTGCATTGATAAATTGAGAATCACTTCGAAGCAAGATTGACTTCTTTTGATGAAGCCTATTAACCACATTTCAATTAATTTAGGAAAATTTACATTTTCATTACATTTTTCTCTTATCGTTTAGCAAAATTTCGACCACCAAAATAGCCACGATCGAAACTACTAAAAAATTACTTTAAAAAAATTCGTCTAGAATGAAAAGACGTTGCGATATTTCATGACGGGACTATACAATTGATTGATTTTGTAAAGGGAAAACTCTCCGCCCAACACTGAAAAACTACTGAACTGAGCAAATGTCATATCACTACTTTCAGACAAAATAATGTAAAAAATACAGCCCGGAAGTTGGAGGTAGGCAGTCAGTTCAGAGAGTACAAAGAACTGAACAATTACTTTGTCAGAAACTTTGACACATTTGGTTATGTTGGATCTTCATTCACAGAAACCTCAAGATAACTCAGAGAGTCACCCTTGAGCGCAGGTTCAAGAGGTTGTGAAAGTTAAACTACGTTCCGAAAGGCAATGGTTTTTATTCAAATGATGTTCTTTTTTTTAAATTATGAATCTGATGGCGCTCTTTGCAGAGGCTTCAATGTATTCGTGCTTCAATCAGAATTTAAAACATTTTTTTGCTTGTGTATTCAGTAGCTAATCAGAGACGGTGAATCTTTCATGTACAAGACCGAAGACTTATGCTATGTGTGTCATCGCTAACACGCTTATGTGGGGCATGCTGCCCATCAAGTTAAGACATTCATGATACACATTTGAGTGTCGGTTTGTGGGTAACTTCGGCACAAAAAAAGTGTGCCAAACGGATGACCTACTTTTCTCAATGTGTGCCTAATGCGTTTTACGTCGACATGAAATTAACAAGCTAAGCAGAAAGTGTGAGTGTCCTGCTTCTTCATTGCAATGTTACAATCAGACCATTTATCATGCTTTGATAAATTTAGTGCAAGGATTTAAAAACAAATGCTATATAATGTTACTTCCCGTGAACATGGCGTATTTTGTTTGTGTTCGGCGTAGTAAAATGAGTTTTGTGCTAAAAAAGCGATATAAAAGCATTCTTTTCTCCGAACAATAAGTTGTTTCATTTTTTGCTACAATCTTTGAGTGGTATCCGAGGAAAGGAATTCTTGGTAAAAATTAAAATATCGAAATTATGTAGCGTTCCGTTGCGGGTGTTGAAAGTTCTGAGAAAATAATTCTTTTAATACATAAAATTGTGGTTACGTCCAATAAGTTACAATTTCCCATACTTTGACTGCTGCTCTAGAATTGATATTGCTTAAAATCTTGGAACTGGAGTAAGTTTTGCTTTAACTTTATTTAGCTTTATTACGAGAAGGCCACTTAAAAGAAAAATCACTCAATTCTCTCATTTCCACTTCAAAAGAAGGAACGGACGATCCGTAGCCCGGGCTGGTCCGATGAAAGCTTGCCTTTGCTTTAGAGTCTATTGCGTTTTCATTTGAACGCACGGCCTCGCCCCACCGCCACAAATATTTTCATGGTTGAGCCCTAACCGGAACGAAAATATCAGTTTGTTTCATAGAAATATTTGAATAATACGCAGCGGTCATGCGAGCAATTTGTATTGTACCATCTAAATAATTCATATAGTATACAGCCTTCAAAATGACATACATTTCACCTGAAGTACCCTACAGTATATCTGCCGGGGGTAAATGATTAGCTTTCAGCGGAGAGATCGAAACGGAATGTCTGAAGCAAACGTCACTTATATCGATCAATATACAACTTTCCTCTGGGGAATTGTGATAGCACATTCCTCTCGGCAGTGACAGAGAATTGCGAAGGCTCCTATTTTTTACGTCGCGAGTTTCTCTTGATGTTTATTGTCATTGAAATTTCTTCAAATGGCGTTATCTGAATGTCTCGGGAAATCTCAATTTAAGCAAGTCAAACAATTAACAGTTTAAACAATTTAAACGATTTGTTTACCCCAAGTGATACTGTTAGCGAAGCTCATGCATGTGCGGTAGGTACATTTAGTCTGAGCTTTATTTTAGTCAACAGCACGTTAAAATCTGTGTGTTTGCTCTTGGCATTTCACTTGCTGTCTAGACACGGAAGAGCATGTCGAAAGGGGCTAATAATTCGGTAAGGTTTTAATATTTTTGTAATTGTGTCATAGACTATTTTATACCATGCAATAATCCCTAAATTAACTTTGTGTATATGATGGGTTTTAACATTTTCATTAGTTGTGTTAATTTAGTAAATTAATAGAAGAATATGTGAAGTTGGTGATGTTCAAGTTCAGTTAACAGTGTTTTTAGAGCTAGATCCTAAGTGAGTTTGTTTTATATTGTTGCAGAAACCGTTTGGATAAGCCTGCTCGTTTTCGAATACCCTTTCCGCACCCAAAGAACCACAAAGTTCTTTATAGATACATCAAGTAGATTATTTTTATTGCTGTTACAATGAACACATTTGTGTATAACTACTTGAGGATTAAGGAACTTATAGGGCTTCATATCATCAACACTATTATACGACGTACAATTATGTTCAACCATATAGTACATTTAACGCGTCGCACACTAGACTGATCAATTAATGTCTTCGTTCATAATTTGATGCAAAAGTTTTCAACAATACTTTATATGGGATATCTGAGAACAATATATTCTAGAAAAGACTTGAGATCCATTTCATTAATTGTGGTAAATTACCGTCAGGTGAATTATGTTGCAGAAAAGATTTGGCTTGATAACCTAGTGTCATTAATATTTCGATAAGAATAAGGATTCAGGATTCGTTTTGAAAGCTTTGTAAGAACTTATCCTGGACTTCAAGTAAGGTCGAATCCCAAGTTTTGAGAACAACTCGAACTATATGAATACATGAAAACTTACATGGCCTTTGAAGACTGCTAGGAACAGTTCACCTTTCTTATTTGTATAAATACGCACTGATCAAAACGTGATCTGCGCCACACACAACAGAAAAATTGTATTCTAGTTCGTTATGAACATTCCGTAGACAGTATTCTTTAATAGCTTCAGTTTTTCTCTCACTTGTAGAGTTCCCTCTCAATTTTCGAGCGCAATATGATGTAGCAGCATATGTGCCTGCATTACTACACAATTATATACAAAATTTGTTCAGTAATATGTTCGAAGGACGACACCGTCTGTAATAATAACACAATCAATATTCAGTAGCAAAAAAGTTGTTCACACCTCTTGTCTTGGTGCTTGTATTACATCATCAAATTCTCCCGACACGTTTTCTAACACACATAGAAAAAAAAATTAATTTTCTCGGTACTCTTTGAGGAAATACTTCAGTCTTTCTCCTAGTGCGGTTCTGTCTTCCTTCCTGGAAACACGACGTAGCAAGCAGGCGTTTACTTCCACCAACAGGGTCTATACAGAAATTTACCTATTCCTGAAGTTCGACAACTAATTAGAAACTATTCGAGGTAAAGTCAAACCAGCATTCGTGTTCTGCCTCTCATCTGTCCAAAAGAGAAACGAAGTTGTAGTCTCCGTAAACCCATCATGTCGACTCTGTAAAATTTTTCTGTAAAACTGTGACTCAGTTTAATTACCTGCGGCTGATGAGAATCAGGACAGATGTGAGCTTCCTTCGGAAGTAACTTTTACGGATGAACTCCAATCAAGTTCTGATAGCGTATAAAAAATCTCTTTGAGAGCTGTCGGTCCAGCAAGACTCTTTTTGAAAAGAGCTGAATCTATAGCCAAACATGACACACATAAACCTAGAGTGAGCGAGAAAAATTTCAGGGGAAAAACTTGACGGGGTCCCTGACTTTTTCCAGGGTCATCCTCAAAGTAGATTTTGGGCGAGTGTTTACTCAATTACTGTTCTCCTTTTAGAATGATTGTAATTGCTACAGGGTAAAATTTACGTCTATTTTGAAGAAAGAAATTCCCGTGAATTTTGTGGAGGAGGAAGTATTTTTATCGCATTTGGCACCAACGCAGTACAGAAAGTGGATTTTAAAATTCCAATGCTGACCAGTTATGCATTAAGCATTTAATTCTATCACTTTCATGTTTTTTTAACTATTCCCACAATTTTTTCCGCAAAATAGATGTAAGTTAAGAGGTGGTACGAATGATCATTTATAAAAATTACATTTTTCTGCTAAAATTATCCATGGAAAAAGTGCGATCATGAATGTTTCATGTTCGTACTCAACTCGTCAGTTTTCATTTCCTAAAATGAACTTGAAACTGCTCAATTTAGAATACAGATTTATTACTTATGAAACAAAGTGTGCTCTCAAGTTTTATTTGAATCGAGCGCTCACGTTGCATGAACGAGGCGTCTATATAAAAAGTTGCTTGATTTTACGATGAAAACATTTGGAAAATTATCATGTTTTTCTGAGCGATCCCACAACTCAAAGCTTGATGCTCTATTTTGAACTTGAGCCTCGACTAGTGGACTGCCACTCACTAAGGCTCACCAGGAGGCAGGCACGTGTGTAGGAAGACTAGAGGACGTGGGCAGGCAGGCACGTGTGTAGGAAGACTAGAGGACGTGGGCAGGCAGGCACGTGTGTAGGAAGACTATAGAGGACGTGGGCAGGCAGGCACGTGTGTAGGAAGACCAGAGGACGTGGGCAGGCAGGCACGTGTGTGGGAAGACTAGAGGACGTGGGCAGGCAGGCATGTGAGTAGGAAGACTAGAGGACGGGGGCACACAAGCACATGTAGGTATAAGAAGAGCGAGATATTAAGCCATAGAAAATACTGTTTACCTGATGCAAAGATTCTGTAAGAACCTCTCGCTTTGACTAAGAGTTTCTTTGCTAATTTTCCTGAGATTTTAATCACCTTAGAAGATAATGCAATAGTTTTTGAAACAAATATTTCGTGTCAGTTCACGTTAGGGAAAACTTTCGATTTGTTCAGGTTACACAGGGTACAAGGGACAACAAAATTAATGGAAGTAGCTTTCATGCTTTTTATGTAGAAATTAAGTGATTTCCTTAGAAAAAGTTGAAAATCGCATCTATCACATCAGTTCACGAGAACAAATTGGAGCTGAACGTATGTAAAATCAAACTAATCATTCTTCAATGTATCCGTTTGAAGTCAGAATCATGGCAACGGTCGGGAGTAAACTCAGCGCGAGAATAATTTTTCAAAGAAACGGTCGTCTTGTTTCTTTTTCAAGATTTTAATAGAGTGAGATCTGCTCATCAATTTTCTGTCTGCTGATTTGTTTGAATGTTCGTATTTTCATTCGTCAATTCTGTAAAGAAAGGCTGTCTTACTGCTCTGTAGACTACTAGATATGCATACACAAGTCTGCTCATATAAGACCAGATTTTGCGACGAAATATTCCCTGTTTCGTGCTGCATATAAACCACGGCGGTTGAGAGGTGTGGAGTTTGTCACATTGCTGACGTGAAAATCCGTCTTTTTCTGTAACAGCTCCTCCCTGCTCTCTTTCGGTCACCAATTTGTTTGGCGTGTAACGATAAGTGTTGCTACACACAACAAATCTGTAGCGTTTTTTCAGTCTCTCCTAAGCCTGTTAAGTCCACCTTGTTCGTTGGACAGCATCTGGTGGTCAAATAATTATTTGCATAAATCTTATTTTTCGTTTGTGAATTTCTTTGCGATTACATTCTATCCATACGACTGACCAGAACATTCGACAGCATTTCTCTGTAAGATCATCATTATACTATCATATTAGCACGGTGGATGTAAAAATATTACAATAAAAAACTTAATATCGATTCAGCACGTTACGTTGAAAGACATGCGCGTGCATTGACAGTAATAGATGAACAAATTATCCTAATTATCCCTTTCTCGCAAGCTTAAAAATGGTATCAAATTTCAGTCAACATTGTCGACTGAAAAAAAAATTCAGCAAAGAGATTTTATGAGAATCTTAAATACAGATTGTGGGAGCACATTCTCCGCTCACCTAACCAAAGACAGTACGTTGATAACACACGACTTTTATCGACGAACTCCTGTTTGAGGGCTGTCAAACTATTGCAAATACAAATTTTATCATCCAGGGCACAAAGTTTAAAAGCCGTCATGATGCAAAGAGTGCAATTTGTGCTTTCGTTTCGTGCTTTCTTCACGAAAAAGTAATATTTTTACACATTAGTAGTTCCCAATAGTGCAAGAAAGTATGAGCATAGAAAAATAATGTTCCCAGCCATAATCGTGAAGACGTTGATTGCAAAATAATATTTATCAATGTATTAATCAGCAAGTTGTATCTTCATTGACGCAAGTGAAAGTTATCGGCTCTAAATCTTTCATTTCCTGTCAATTCTGTCGTCTGTTTTCAGAATGTGCATTAGTTAATGACCTAAGTTAACCACAGAAACAAACTCAAGAACCTAATGTCGCTAAGTGCAATGTAATCAGCACTTTTGTGACGCCGTTTCTTCCGACTAATTAACTGGAGAGTTTTCTTAGCTACTCTGCTTTTGATTAATTAATAATACTCAAAACCTTACGGCAGTCCGCGCAGAGAAAATTACATATTTATTTACTGGGTAAAAAATGCATGCAATAATTTCCCATTCAGTTGTAGTATCTGCTCTCGAAACAATCTTCTCACATGATTTATCTCAAAAGAATCATTCCACATGATTTCTTTTAGAAAAGAGAAATCCTTTCAAACATAGGCAAAAAAAATGGGGAAAACAAATATCTGAATGCATTTTCGTTTTGCTCAAGTCATTCACATTTTTTTTGCATTATCGGAGTCAGGCACATGCACATTCAATCAAGTATTTATGAGTTGTGCACTCAACTACAAACGTATTCTCTACCTGTGCAAATTTATTTTGCTTCTATTGATGACCATAGCGAACTCAAATGTGTTTCGTGACTGAAAACATAACTTTCCTAATTTGTTGCAATGTAGAAATTCTGACAAGGTCTCTGACGCAAGATCGAGTCTTACGAGGTGCAACACAGCAGAAGAGAAAGCATCAGTATTCAGAAAACAATTTTTTGAATGTAAATGATTATTCTTTCCTCTCACTGGTCCGAAAAAAATTGGGTCAAGCAATTCTCGCCAGAGATTCTAGTGGGTGACTCACGTTATGATCACCACTTTGAAGATAACTTTCAAAACAGCACGTCTCCGACCCTAGATACCTGTGTGCACTCGGCTGCCTCACAGAACGATCTGTGCGGGAGAAATACTTGAGGAATTTGCCACTGTGTCAGCGAACGCATCGCGTGCCTGCGTGTGATCTCCTGGCAACGCGCCTGCTGAACTGTCGCGTTGCGTGACTTTCTAACTTTCTCCGTGTATACTTTCGCGGTTAATAAAATTCCTCAAAGATTGATGGATATCATTTCCAGAGGTGATAGCTGGCAAGCTCGTGTTGATATCTAGTCTGTTTTCTTGGCTGATGTGGTATAGTTGCAAAAACATTTCAGAATATTCCTTTTTACTTTCAACACAGTGACCTACGGTTGAACGAGTCATCTTTCCCAAGAATTCAACACAATTTTTTAATCCATTTTTTTAATTAAAATTTTTTACGATATTATATTCTATGAAATCTTTTTACTTAAACTACCTGTTATAACCTCTAAATTAATCAGGCACACTACGTCATAACACCGCAACATTCACTAAAGTCCTAAACTCCAAATGATGACTCTAAAGTTACTTTCATGTCACGAAGGAATTTAATATCAAATTTGACCACGTTTGCAGCTGAGTATGAATGACAGAGAAGGTTTCAAGATAATTGAAATGACGTCCAGTGGTCCAGGCTCCTTATCAAAGTCTCCCTAACACGCGACCTGCCCATCGAGCACCGACCTGTGCTGAACAAAAGGCTTTGGCTCCTCGACAGCGACGCCACCTCACGCAATGAAAGCAGCGAGTCGCTTCTGGTCCTGCCTAGGGGAAATTATCAGGTGTACTTTCCAAATCATTGTCGTATGTTACCTGGTGATAACTTCATTTTTAATGTCTGCGTATGATTCTGATAAACATGTAGGCACGCATTCACGAGTTTAGCTCAGGAAGGGAAAGTTGTAAAACGATTGAATGTTTCATGCTCTTGTGCGGCCTTTCTCTCGTCTCCTAAATTTTACTACGGCTGTCGGGCAGGTGTTTTGTCCAATTATTGTAATGTTTCCCATTAGGCTGTCAAATTTTCCCGAGTGTTTTACGAGAAATGTGTTGGTTTCGTTCTCCAATGACCAGTGCTCTTCGTTTTAGCACAATTCCAAGAGACATCTTTTATAATTATAAACTTCCCGTGGACTCAAAATTATTAACAATCATTCTCATTTTAGCTCATCTGAAATTTTCTTCATCGTACTTTATTTGTTACATTGATTTTTTTGAATATTTAAAACCAATTTAATTTTAGCAAAATTTTGTTCCTAAAACTTGATTATAAATGCGCTGTTGTTCTTCCAGGGATATATTAAAACTTCGACTTTACCTTATTTTTACTTATAACTTTATACTGTATTTGAAATTAAATCGAATCATGTGAATTCTTCTCTCAAAGAATATCTTGAACAAATGATAGTAATTATTAGCATCGAGGGGAAGTTTGCAGTACAGCACGCTTATGCCAGCTCTCGGAGTCGAATTTGGGTGTTATTCGAACTCGGTTGAATTACTCATAGCCCAGAGACCATGGAAGAATATTAATCCTCTGGTTACCGGGTTAGTTTCAGAAACGCATGAAAAAATTCATTTCGACATACATTTAAGGCCAAGTCACTGATTATTGAATCATTAATTTTCATGTTTACGTAAAAAGTTAAAAAAACACAACGGATAGATGGATGGGTGGTTGAACAGAGAGTTTAGTCCAAAGAATTTCGGTTATCGTATGATGTTCACGTTTGAGGTTCTATCGAGTAAATGTGATGAATCTCTCATGTTACTCAAAAAGTATTTCTCTTGCGTTTTTACCGTACAATATTTTCGATATTTTCTCACTCATATTTTGAAAAATATGATTTTGAAAACTTTGATACACAAGTATTTTTCTTTTTTAAGTAAGTCTTAGAGAGGCACAGTTGGCGATGTTAATTTTCTAGCAGCTCCTGTAGGGAACTATTCAAAATTTCTTTTGGCTAAGATAAAACAAAGACTTACATTCTTTAAATAGCAACAAAATGTTCATACGCAATGAACATTGAACTAATTTCAGGAATAAAATTCATGTTTTATTTACGTTGAATATACAGCTCGTCGCCGAACAAAGTGATTCGTAAATTTTTATTCTGATTCACACTTTAGGTTGAAATGCAGTCAAATAACTAATTTTTCAATGCTGGACGTGCAAGTGCGAGGTGTCAGGCAGCACTGTAGGGCTGTACTTCTTTTCACAGTTTGCGTCCCGTCGAATGAAACCTATTTCTTCAGGTAGGTTCAAAAGTTTGGTAGCCTGAAACATGCAGAGAATTCATCGTTGCTCTTGAATATTTTCTAAATTCTAATGTGGATCGAATCTCAAGTCTGCCTTTGCTTGATTGTTTGAAGGAACGCGCCCATCGGTACTAAGACTTGGATACGATGATGAGCTTACACGTGCTATCGATTTTTGTTGGTGAGGTGGTGCTTACTTTGGCAGTTGCATGGAAAGAAAAGCAAGAGAAATTAAAAACAGAAATGATTTTTATCTCAATTGCAGTTTATTCTCTCGCGTTTGCTAAAAAAAGTTGAAAAACCTAAATACGAACGGGAAATTGGTGTGGGAAAATCTTGGGTGCCTACACATAGCTCTGAGAGCCTAAGACGCTATCCGATTTATGTAAAACACGATATTATGGTTGGAATATATATTTATCGCGAAAAAAAATATTTTACTCTTCGTGAGAACAGCAGTCAATTTTAAAATTTTGTTAATGAAATACAGTAAGAAAGATGACCTGAAGATGAAGCCCGCAAGAGACAAAGATTAAGCATGAATTTTCCAGTAAAATATGAATAACATTCAATCTGTCAGAAAAGTCTGATTTAAGTTTTAAGAAGGACATTAAGCTACAAAACTGTACGATTTTGACAACATGCGTTATATCCATAAGCATGATTTTCTCGTTAAGTCCACTCCGATGCCGAGTGAATTTCGTTTTTCTTGAGACATTAAGCCAACTTTACCAATAATTTTTCTGGCAGTAAAAATTTTCACCCGAAGCCTAAAACAAGCTGACTCAACTTCAAGAGAACTCTGACTTCCGAGTGTAGCTTGGTGCCGTGTCAAGCTCGAGGGCTGGATGCAGCCGCCCTCAGCTGGCGGTCGGACAGGCCATTTGCTACGAGCGACCGCCGGACTCTTTGAAGCTCAGCCTGCGTCTGATGAGGCAGAATGAGTTCTGGATAAATGAAGGCAGTAAAGCATGGCCTTAAAATGCTGCCTAAACGAATTGAGCTCCTTCACTGCCAGAGCTCAGCGCGTCAAAATTAAAAAATTAAAACCAGGTCCGACGTTTGCGTTTTCCAGAAATTGAAGTGGAAGTGGAAGCAGAGGCTTGTGTAAAGCAATAAAGGAAGGAGCAACGTTGCTGTTTTGGAAGTGTGTTATTGGTTAAATAAGAGGCAGTATTTCAAAGTGACGTCCGGGTATGTTTCGTGAGAGTTTTAGTTCATAGTAGTTTAGATGATATATTCATTTTGAGGAACATCTAATTTTCAGGAGTGACTACGTTCTATTTGATTGACTGTTTATTCTAATGAAATAGACCATTATATCCATACGTTACCATTTTCCCCAGATTTTTTGAATATGAAATTTTCACCGATGGAGTACAATTGTAGTTTGAAAAAATTATTAACCAAAGGGTGGTTACGTTTCTAAGACAGGAAAAAAAAGATTAGTACTGAAGTAGAATGTGACAGAAGAGCTTCCGGCAAAAGTTCTTTTGTAGACCTTTTGCTTGAACGAAGTGTGAAGCATAAGCGAAAGCAGTTAACAGGATATATTGACCCAATAATAAAATAAAAAGACTGGATATTTTTGAATACTCATTCCTGTCACATGCTATAATGCAGATTCATGGTTTCAAAAAATTTTTAAGTTTGTTAGCAGACTCAAAACAATCTTCGCTCTTGCCTAGTACATTGAATTTGAATTGATTTTGCATCCACTTAAAAGTTGTTGAAATAAGCTGACAGAGGAGTCATCGAACGTCTCAAATTCATTTATTGCCTGAATATTTGAGGCCTTCTCTGATCTGAAGTAAATTTTTTTCAATTTTGAGCACCTCGAACAAGCGCCGTCCTTGATCACTGCATGCACTTGATCACTGCATCGCGAGCACGAGCATCAGGGATTTGCGCTGGATGATACCAGTTGTACTGCTCAGGAAGACGTGAAATGCATGAAAAACGAAGATCAGCACTTTTAATTTAAATTTAGTTAATTTAGGATCTCAATCTAGATTTTTAATAATTTAATAGCTTGACATTTTGTTCCGCAGTAAATTTTTTAACGAGACTGAAAAGCACCGTGTTTAGTTCAGACATGTCTCTGGAGAAACCTTGAATGCTTCGATGAGTGTAAGTACACTGAATGCGACTCCTGTTCCCGCCTGCACTCAGCTGTTTGACTCACCTTCAAATTTAATAAGAATAATAAGAGTTCGAAATAATAAGAGTTCGAAATAATAAGAGTTCGAAACAATAAGAGTTCGAAATAATAAGATTTCGAAACAAGAAGAGTTCGAAATAATAAGAGTTCGAAATAATAAGAGTTGTTATACGAGTTCGAAACAAGTCACATGAAATACGCAAATTTTTTCTGATGAATATTGCTGATTGATATCTCAAGCCCACAAGATTTGCATCAGGGCCTAAAAAATAGGACAAACATTTACGAGCACTTTTATAAATTCTGTCATCAAAAACTAGCTTACATCTCGTTATTTACCAGGTACAGTGATTTACTCGAAGACATGCCATTTCATGCGTTTAAATGCGGATTGAGCAGAAGTCCCGCCTGCCCCCGTGCGGCATTCCACCCTCACGCAAGGAAGGAACAAATTTTACAGGCGTTAGTCTTTCATGAAAGCAGCGGATCGGCATGAATATTCATCCCAGCCTTCCAGACGGGTGGAAAATTCCTCATTGAATCAGCATTACTGATTCCCAGCCACGGTCTGCGTGGCTGCAGAGGAACAATCTCTACAATTTGAAGCAACTGTAGACCAGCTTTGATTGCTAGCTTTGTCATTTTGTCTGATTGTCAGGGCGAGGATAATGTCGTCTCCCTGGAGAAAAGAATTGTCCAAGGATTTTTTATAGAACTGAGACAAGAAACGTTTTAAAAAAATGTCCGAATTTTGGACGATGAATTGCTTTCAAGCAATTGCTTACAAGCTTGCATCAATGTCGTTAAAACTAAATATATCTTTTTCTACCATGAACGGGATGTATCGGTTCCGCACACCAAAACGGTGATGCCTAGGTTAAGGAAACTTTTTTTATTCAAATTTAAAGGTATTTTAATACATCAAATTTCATTTCCAAAAAATGTACCATGAACTCTGAATATAAACCATCGAAATTAAATGGAATTTTTAATACAGTTAAAAAACCCTCACCTAAAATTTTTAATGATAGTACACACGTTATCAGATTTTTATATTTTAGCGTTGTATATGGAATTCAAGCGTAGTAAAACTAAAACGAAAATAATAGAACCATTAGAGTAATCAGAAACTTGGAAAACAGTGCCCATATAAATTGTTCATTCAAATGCCTACAAACACAAATGCTGCCCGAAACTCTAGCAATTTTTTTGTTGTCATTTCATGCATGACACTTAAAATGATAAAACCGATTGAAATTTTGAATAATTGATATCAGATCAATGTGACCATCACGATCACTTGACTAGAAACTCAAGTCACTTTATGCGCCCTTCCCATTCCAAAGCCACTCGCTCAATGTAGCTAGCACGTCGCGAGAATTAGGGCGTGGCTCTCGATGATGGAACAACCGTGAAGAAAAATTTTACTGTGTTTCTAGAAATTGTCTTGGACGTTATTTCTTAATTGAGTATTGATGAAGCAAGCAGTTGAGAATTTACTGTTTCCTCTCCCCTAAATAGTTTTCCTAAATGAAGGAATTTCTAAGGCTATTCAAGAAAATGTAGCTTTATCGTGATGCAGGAACATTATACTAAAGATAATTAAGCACTAATTAATTTCTAACATGTTTAACATTTATTTGAACTGGCCAGGATACGTTCAGGGTCGAGGTTTCAGCGGCAATACAATAATAATCATTAAAATCATGTTTCTTAGGGAATGCCCAACACAAGGGTCACCGAACTCATTTGAGACAAGCAGCAATATTTCAACCTGACCATTGTAATAGTTTGCTGTGATAATTTTACAAATGTACGGCTCGTTGAGAATAATTTGTTTTAGCTGATTGAATTAATTAAATAGTCTGGCCTTTGAAAAGTGTAAATATTATCTGTTTTTAATGCTAATTTGATCAACATCTAATTTGAATGATAGTCTCGTTATAATGAAACATTCTTCATAGGTATTTCATTCGGAAATACTGTTTCTTTGAATTTTCGAAGGCTTATACTTCAAATGTCCCGAAAATGCCGAATTAGCCAAGACAATGTGTTTTGTGATCCCACAGAGTTCGTTTCAGGAGGTATACGAGGAAGCGGAGGTGCATGGCCGATCATTTGTCTGAAGCGCCTAGGAGCTTTTCTTTGTGGTGCTTATAAAGAACATTATTTCTTCATAGCATGGCTTATAGAATAAGTATCAAAGCAATCCATTTACCGCCTTCTGAGGTCGCTGTTTTGTCCAGAATGAGGCCTCACATGAAATCATGTTCGTCCGTTGCTAGTAAGTGCAAGTAATGGTCACAGCCACTGACAGCAGTCAAATCGAGCTCAGTATATTTCATTAGATAATATAAAACTCAAATCAAGTATGTTAACAAAGCCGGTGATCATTTTAAGCCTTTCACATTCTATTATGAGAATTGAGTCAATCTAGGAGCATAGCAGCATTGTCAAAGAGCAGTTGAAATTGCCTTAATGGCGATTGTTTAAATTCTACTTACTTGTAGGCAAATTTTCTGTTAACTGTTGCATTTATTATGTTAAAAAATGTTATTTTTGTACATATCTTGAAACGAGAAGCTCCCTGCTTAATGGACTCATAATCTTTTGTGATAAATGGCTGGATCACGCTAGTAGCTTTACAACTTTTCCTTTTTAAAACATATCTTCATTGCATCAGCATTCTCCTCTTCACAGTCGCAAAAAATACCACGACTAACAATCACGGGACGTTTGCTGTTCCACCATGCCACACAGAATCTGCACGCTGATTGTGAAACTTTCAACCTGTCTGAAAGGCTGGGATGAATTCTCATGTTTAAGCCTAAATGTTACCTTCATGGAAGACTTATCACGTGCAAAAATTTGTTCCTCTCTTACATGTGGATTCCAGTCTGAGTGTTAGGGAGATCTCTTTTCGGCCCTGGTCTTGTATTTATTGAACAGAAGTTCCTCATTCTGATAGCTTTGTCCTGCTAGCTAGCAGCTTCATTTCACAAGTCAGGCTGTAATGGAGAACTTCAAATGAGGCAACAACTTGCCAGCATTTGCCAATTCAGTTCATCTCAAGCGTCTGAGCCCAGTTCAAATGATTGGGAGATTTAGTGCTTAACTCTTTCCTTACGGAGTTCAACAGGCCCTCGGTCCGGCGAGTCTTCTATCATCAAATGATTCTTTCATCTTTAAAGAAAATATCGACAGAAACACGTTACAGTTCATGCAATCGTCTAAAAGCATTTCAATATAATCTACTTCTCTACAAAAGAATGTTCGCTTGCATCTGGTTGTAGCTGGCATGGCGTTGAGCGGTGGGATATCAGAATAGTCAATCGTCTTGTTTCACCTGTGGACATCATGCTTGTTATTTTCATTTAGCATTTAAAAGAGCTTCATGCATCAATCGCAGTCAAGGGAATTATAATGAAATAAAACTTTTGCCATAAAATATTACCAATGATAGGTTATTATTTAATTCAAATCTCTTTTCCAGCTAGAACATCAGAACTATAGTACGTTTTATTTGTTTTTTAACTAATATCTTCAACTGATCTATTCCAGATGCGTTAGTGTATTTCTACTGTAGTTCAGTTGGGCATAAGAAAATGAGGCATGAAAACAATATCACTAATCATTGATTTCGTACTTCACTTTCAAAATCTTCTCGAATAAATTTCCACCCTTTTCCAAAAACTCGAGCCCAGGCTTGACTTACTTTGTAGTAAAATGAGAAGATTTTGCTTTCTTTTTCTCAAACAGGTCAGGAACTCTTATTGAAGTTGACTAAGGCAAAGCTCGCAGACAGTTTTTGCGATTTTTTTCTCCTTTCATGTGTTAGTTTCATTCGTACCAAAAATGTTCCATGCGTCCATTTTAGAATCACAGTTCAAACTATGAAACCAGTACGCCATCATTATTGTAATTAGAAGTATAGTAGGTACCCTTTTATTGCTATTATCCTTCTTATCATCATTATTATTATATAGTAAGTGCACCCCAATACCTTAAATATCAAAAATTAAAAAATGTATATACCCAAAGGAACCTAAATGTGAAGAAAGAGTAAAATTTCATTGCGCAAAGGAAGAGCTAATGAACATTTGTGGCACTTCACACTTGAGGTTTCAGTGAAGGGAACGCTCCGTCTGGACCTCACGACACGTCCTCTCAGCGATTAGAGAGCACTATCGCAATGAAAGAACTTTAAAAAGATGGTTGATTGAATGCAGGTGTCGAGTTTTCAGTCTTCGATGTGACTACAAAGCACGACTTCCGATGAAGTTCGTATAGCATAATATTACCTAATACATATTAAGTAATAGAGCTCTTGATCTAGTTACTTCTGAATAATATTAGGCAGGTCATTAATGAATTTCTGTTCATTTTTCCCAAAAATCCTAAAAATAATACATCTGATGAACTAAAATTTTTCTGTTTTGAACTGAAAAAGATAATCATTCATTTATGAGATTCTAAATGATGATACTGAAGCAAAACGATACACAATTATCATCACTAGAAGATAAATCAGACCTTATTCAAATGTGAGATTTGCTCAATTGCCTTTCTTCTTAAAAATCTTGAAATGATTTAAAGGAACGGTATGATGTTCTCCTATACATAATGTACTCCTGAAACAACGGAGGTCAACACCGGGAACGAAAGAAAAAGCTTTTTCTTCGCATCCTAATAGTTAAGATCGAATTTTTTCTGTTTGCTTTAAACCCTATGCGTAATTTCGATTGTTCCTGCATCTAAATCAGTGTTTCCCAAACTTTTTTGGAGTAACGCTCCTTTGGACAAGACATTTTTCAACCACGTCCTCTTAATGTTAAATTCATCCTACTCACATTTCATTACCAGAAGCCTAATATTTTAAAGTTAACATAATTATAAATAATTAAGACATACCTTTTATCCTTATAATGAGATGGATGAGCTTGGTGTTTTTTTACTAATTCATTCATTCTTGGCCCAATGCCACTGAGAAGTAGTCTTAAATCTCCCCTATGTGTTATCTGGAGTTGATTTCTTTGTTTACTGAGAAGCTGCTTAACTGCACTAAATCCACGTTCAGCCATGTATGAAGAAGAAAAAGCGAAGAAATTAAGTTTACTACCTCTCACAACTTCGGATACTTTTCAGGAATTTCTATTTGTAACCAGAATTCATGGTTTGATTTTTTAAAATGAGGTTTTAATTCGAAGACGTTCTTTACAGCTAACAGCTCTTTTTGTATTGCAGAATTGTTGTCACTTTACCAATCATTAGTAAACGGATTTAGCAGCCAGTCTGGTACTTCCATATTGATCAAATCTTGGTCTCTGCGATTCATATCTTCATGCAAAGAATTCAAATGATTACAATAAATCAGGATGTCATCATCCTGCACATATGTGCCAAACTCTTCATTTTCTAACTCGCTAATTAAGACTTGGAAATTGAGACAAATTTCGGCGGCCGATATTATTCCTAAAAAGAGTAAGATTGTCAATGAAACTGCAAATCTTCGATTATGCCATGATGAAATTTACATCATTACCCTGTAGTTGCAGATTTAGATTGTTAAATGTGTCAAATAAGTCTGTCAAGTAGGCGATGTCACTTTTGGAAACTATGAGATCATCACTTAAGGCGCAGTATTTATTCTGCTGCAGAAACTCCACGACGGTGTTGAAATGAGAAAAAAATCGTTTCAAACAATTTCCTTTGGAAAGCCACCTTACTTCGGTGTGTAACAGAAGACGATCAAATTCTTCTCCATTTTCATGGCAGAGTTGCTTGAATATTCGAGAATTGAGTGGTTGACATTTATTTAATTTGCTGCTTTGATAACAGCGTCAAGAGATTTAGAAAGACGATCGCTGCTTAAATTCTTGGCAACCAAATGTTGTCGGTGAATTACACAATGAATAGTTAATACACCAGGTACTGCTTTCTTCAAATAAGAAAGAAGCCCATTGTATTTCCCCGTTAATGAGGGAGCTCCGTCTGTTGCACAAGCAATGATATTTTCCATTGGGATGCCTCTTTTTTTAAAGAACAGCTCAACTGCTGCAAAAATAGACTCACCACGAGTATCTGTTTCAAGTTAATTTGCAAACAGCAATTCTTGCACTACTTCACTGTCTTTAAATGAATCGAACATTTCATAGAAGTAGTGGCTTCATTGTTTCGTAGCGTGGACTCGTAGCGTAGGCCAAATTGTTGTCTTTTCAGTACACTGCATAAAATGTCTTCAGACATTTCATCAACTCTTCTTTGAACTGAATTATTAGTAAGAGGAATAGATTTGGTAACTGCCCGTGGTGAAACATGATGCACCACTGTTCGTAGGACTTCTAATATACATATGTTACGGGCAATAGGAGCTGCTCGCCAATTGCATGCGGTTTTCCTGATCGAGCAATCATTTTTGAAATATAATATGAACAAACGAATCCGTCGTTCTTTTTCTGCGATTGCCTCTTTCATGAGGGAAGCAATAGAACTTCTGTTTTAAATTTGTCATGTAAAGTCTTGAAATAAGGCAAACCTTGGTTCATTTTATCATGATGAATCTTCTTCAAGTGATCAGAAAGTTTGGATGGTTTTATCGCCTCATTAGAGAATACTTTCTCACAGAGAAGACACATCGGTAATTTCTCATTATTATAGGAACACTATTGAAACCGAACTTCAAATATTCAACACTATATTGTCTGCACTCTCTTTTCGAATCATTATGAGCCATGATTGAGGGTGGTTAAGCACTCTGAAACCAATTAAACATTGTGAGTGAATATAAAATCCACCAACACCAACAAACATGCATTCGTTTCATTATGAAACAATGATCTTGATTGTGGCATCTTGAAAAATGAAAATAAAACAACAATAACGTCTAATGAAAACAAATAATATGACTGCAACAAACTCAACTTGTTCACTAAAAAATAGGAAATGTATAACGTTTGTTCATGCAAACCGGTCAACGAGTGAACAGATTGTACTCTGCCTCAGGCGCTGCGTTATTTTTTTGTTTCAGTTCATGCGTCGGAGCCTTGCATTTGAGAGCTCTTTCGCTAGATTTAGACAACGTCTTTACACTAAAGTTGTTAAAAAAGTTTCAAACAACAAAGTTTATTTTTTGTCAACAAAATGCACCTTCAGCAATACAAGCTATCTTACTTATTACAACAATAACATAATTGGTAATAAATCAAACACTGAAATAAACGGATAGTAAGATACAGTTCACAAAGCATGAATCACTGGCTTGCTAGGTGGCACAGAGGCGACCTTCAGCACTCAACAATTTACAGTTACTAACTGACCGCCGATCAGAGATTCAGAGTTAGGGTGCTTACCAGGGCTGTCGAAATTTTTTCTGCTGATCGTACCAAAACCTCCATGAAAACGTACCAATAATTATTAAAACGTACCAAATTTATTTAACTATTAATGAAACGAAAAATCCAAAGGCTTTACTTACTTTTTCAGTTAGAATGAGGCTTCTTCCTTTTAGGAGTACCAATGTGTTCATTCAATAATATTGTTAACTTAGCTGGTGGTGGCGTCCGTTTTATGCAATCTATGTCCTCTAAAATAGATTTTGATCGCATTAAGCACTTAGTGTTCTGTTTTTAATGTATTACTGTTTATGTTTTTATATAGTCTAGGGTAGAAAGACCTTCTCAGGGACAGCAGAAAAATGCAGCAGTGACAAAAGCTGCATCGTGTACATACAACGGAAAACTAACGAAAACAGAACCATGACGCTACGAGTACAGAACAAATCAAACATACTCATTACGTATATGTTCGTCAGTCTGAGTCAACAAAACGACATCATAGATAAGCAATTTTAGCAAATAGCAAAACTAACATTGAATTAAAATTTTCAACTACCGGTATTGAAATCTAATATACACATAAAACTTTAGACTGAAGAAGTGCAGCGTGGCATTGACGATGCGACAATACGAAGAGTTCTAAACTTCCAACTGGTGTCAAACGCTTTGCGTAACATTGTAGAATGCACATTTAATTTAATTTACCAAGCATTTACATGAAATGTTTTCTAACTGTTAAAATTAAGGTTGAGATTTTTGGTAGAGCATAATTTTTTGAATAAATTATAAAAATCTTCAAAAAGCACCAAAATTCGACTTTTTTAAGCTACCGTCGTACCAAATGTACAACAAGGAGACATTTGGAGCAAATCGTACCAAATTTGCGCGAACGTACCAATTTCGGCAGCCCTGGTGCTTACACACCAAATGACTGAAAGCGAGAAAGCAAGTGAGAGAGAAAGATGTCAGGCGAGATCTATCCCACCCCAAAAGACAGCCAGTTAGCTCCTGAATGTCATGGAGAGAGGGCTGTAACAAAAACAAGCGGTACAAGCATGTGTTTGAAATGTTGAGTTTCATTCCTACTTCATCCCATTGCTTTGGAACATGTAATCTGTCACTGTGATTTGGATCTTTCGAGTTCCAAATGCACAGTACAGCATAAACATCGAATATAAGGAGTTCAGTCTATGCTGGAGGAAGTAAGCAGTATACCTCCCTCGCTTACATCTCGCTGCGCACTGCCAGAGGCTTCCCGCTGCAGCTCTCGAGCGTGAAACCATCTTGGAGTCGCTTTCTCGCTTCACCCAATCTTCAGTCTTCCTCGCTCGCTCGCTTGCTTTCTTCCAGTGTGTGCACTCTCATAGGAATCCATGTTAATCAATTCTAGCTCGCTTGCTTTCTCTTGTACGGGGCTTAAGGTGTACAGCTGCGTGGGCATTGAATCAATCAGTTGATTTTTAATTCTGAAATAAATTGACGATGATATTTGAACGACTGGTGCAACGGAGCATCAACGCTCCCTTATGTGCATTCACCTCCCCCTCCAAGAGACAGAGGTACTCAACGCCCCCCTGTGCCTTGGTAACGCCCACAAAGGGGCGTTTCCGCCCATTTTAGGGATCACTGATCTAAATGAAGAGTTTGTGAAATCAGGATTCATTAGACAAAGAAAACTGTACAGCTTACTTGCCTTTATCCTGTTAAAAACTCAGAAATTTCCAACTAACGCTTTGAATAGGGTCATGAATATTATGGAGTTCACATGATTGTTACGAATATTTTTAGCTATAAAATGCGTCACAAATCGGTGAGAACACAAAACTGTATGCATATTACATGCTTAGCTGTTCCTTTCTGCGTGTCAGAGAGGCAGTTGTGGTGGTCTCAATAAGCTGCCCGCTTCGAGCAACCAGGTGACACCTCAAGACACACCACATAAGTTTAGTGCAGCCTTGAAAGCCCCCCAAGTGCCACCATGCGCTGACCAATTGGAGCGCAAGTTTGGTACGGTGATGCCGCACCAAGCACTATACTGTATAAGGAGCTACGGTATGAGGGGAGTGCAGTTGTCACTCCGGTTACCGTGCCGAGTCTACGTGTGCACTGCTGTGAAAGTATTTCATTGGTGGAAATCTTGATCCCCTTGGAATTTACTCTAGTCTTCAGTTTTCTAAATAGACTTATTGTTATCCGGGGAGCGGGAGGTAAGCGGCTATTATTACAGTCATATAGGGAGCGATTGCCTGAGAACTGTTGTTTCTTGTGCGTGTTTTGTTTTTGTTTTCTTTTGTGTGCTTTTTGGTGATCTTATTGATTTCTTTTACTGAAAACCGGTGTGTGCGCTGCTTTGCCCCCTCCCCCTCTAAGAGGGGGAGGGGGGCTGGGGGTGGTCGTGGGTGACAGGGAAGTCGACCGCTCGTACCCCTTTTCTTCAGCCTCCGGCTCGTTCCACCTCACGTACCAGATACGATTCTTTTTCCGTTAAGTCCGGTCCGGCTTCTGCGCCACCGAAGATTTTGCACCCTCCGCAACAGCTATCAGCCTCCACAACAATCACTCGTCCCGCTAAAACTCCAACATACCGCATTCAACTTAAAACCATTGATAACTCGAAACCAACAGACAAAGCAAACATCTTCGAAACCACATTCACAGAACTGAACCCCCCCCCACAGAACTGAACTTCCTCATCCGGCTAACAAATACTAAAAGCGGATTCTACGCTGTCACAGACGATACTAATTCCATAGCTAAATTGATATCTCCCAAGGCCGCCCAAGCATTTCAAAAACTAAACCTGGTTTCGGTAATACCTCCAGATTTCAGAGCAAACAGAACTATGTTTGTTCGACAAATTGATTCAGATATTGGAGTGAGACCAACAGAGGAAATAAAGGAAGAGATCGAAAACCAAAACAATTGAATCAAGGTCACAGATATAATCAGAATGAAAAACTACACCCACCTTATATAAATAGTTACATCAGACATCTTAACAGCACAACGGATACTTAAAGATGGTTTCTACATGTTCCACACTTCACTAAAATCGCATCACATCAGTATGAGCAGGAAGAATTTACACTTATCTTAATTTGCTACAAATGCTACAAATTCGAAGACCATCCCGCCTATCAGTGCACATAGAGTTCTCAGTTCTGTTCTGAGTGCTCATCACAAGATCATACATATCTGAACTGCTCAAATACTCTAAGGCAATGCCTCAATTGTCAAGGACCCCATAGAACATTCGCAGCCAGCTGTCCATAAAGAAAAAACATCATCAAACAAAAACGGGAAGATGAACAATAATTTGAAACAACAACAACAAACACATAGCACTTACGCAGAAATAGCCAAACAAGCAATTCAACAGACTAATCCGCCACAACATATCCTAACTCTTACAAACCAAACACACATAAAACTCATAGCCTTTAATCCTAGAAGCTCACATAGCAGCACTCGACAGAACCAAGAAATTTGGAGAAATATTGTCCAAATCCCCCAAAGATAACTTTGACATTGATACAACCTTCCCTGACCGAGATTCAACTGCTATCTTTAACTTTTATTACAGGAACAGTGACAGTCAAACCCCACAAGCAACTCCACCAGAACGCCATTCAATAGAAGAAACTATGGACACCCAAACAGGAACAGAACTATGTACAGAGGCCAAACTACGACAAAAGAGGAGGATCAGCTACGTAACGGAGAACCCCACAATATTAATAGATAAAAAACATAGCCATACAATTAAGTTATACCGCAATTTTCAAGATAGATCACCAATACCGGAGGAACCAAACGCCGACTGATATATAGCAGAACTAAAGAAAGACAATGACAAAGGACTAAAATTTGCAGTACAGGAAATCAGATCATCAACACTTCTAGAATATTTTTTTCCAAAAGAGTTCAATTTACCCGAACAAAAATTAATATAATACCACACGATCAATTCATAACATTCCCTAGACACCAGTCAGTTACCACAGCAACCAAAAAACCGAAGAACATTCTCCCCTTAAAATGAATCTACGCAAATTTACAATCGTACAACATAACGTACAATCCTGGAACACAAACAAAATACCCCTAACCAATATCTACAACCACATAGATCCGGACATTATTTTAATCAACGACCACAGTTTAAGATCATTTCATTAGATTGCACGATAATTTTTATTCAGATATGTTAGCGGTAACCGTCGAAACACTCCAAGGACCAATAACAATAGGTACAGCATACACCCCGCCAGAAGTGGACTATCTTCATTTTGCAGATTTCCATACATTATTCAATAGAACAATCCGGGTATATTTTATAGGAGATATCAATGCCCATAGAACCATAGGGAACACATATAACAACAGAAGAGGAAACTATCTGCACTACTTTATTGAGAGACAGAAATGCATTCACGTAGGGTCGTACTTTCCCACGATGATCACTCATAGAAGCACCACCGCTCCAGATGTTGCCCAGATATTGCCCACTAGCCTTTCATAACATCTACCTCCAACCAGTGCTTATTACACCATCTGACCATATCCCAATCATGGCAACCATAACAGCAAATCCAATTCAAATTCCTATCAAACCAAGGAAACAATTTCGTAGAGTAGACTGGGTTAAATATAGACTACAACTAGCCGAGGAAACTCCCAACATGCAAGACGAACCAACTTAAGAGGAAATAGATGAGCGTCTGAATAAATGGACCGAGCACATTCATAGAGCCACAAACATCGACATTCCAACATAACCCAAAGGACAATCCCTGGAATAAAACCTACACATGAAACACTAAGGATTCAAGTCCGATATCAACATTTAATAGATTACATCCGCAACAACGGGCCAACCAGAGAACTCCATAGACTTCTCATTAATCTCAGATGGCAACTGCTAACCCTGTACAGATATTTGCACAAATATGGAATACCTTAGTACAATCATTAAAACTGCAAGAAGACCCTAAAATATTCCGGTTATCAATCAAGAGAAGAATAGGCTCCAACAACAAGGAAAAAATCCCACACTTAATTCCCAATACAAAAGAATTACACACTCCGCAAGAAAAGGAACCAGTTTTCAGACAGCATTGGAAAAAAATTTTGACCGAAAAAGAAGTCGATGAAGACTTAGATACAGATCACATTAATGAAATCAAGAAGCATATGAACAACATTGCGAGAAAGTAATCCCATTTCATACTGAAAATATAAATAGACTTGACCAACTTCACTTTCCCCAATAACAATGAATGAGCTAATTGAGATCCATCAAGCAGAAAGCTCCAGGTCCTACTGGTAACACAACCATAAAAAAAAGACTTACCGATGAACATGTTACAATACTTGTTATTTATATATTCAATAACTCCATCTCAGCCGGCTACTTCTCGGACAGTTTTAAACATGCTCTAATGATTTTCCTCCCAAGCCCCCTCACATCTCAAAAACAGGTGCAGAACTACAGACCAATCTCTCTACTAAACATCCATGGCAAACTTTTAGACAAGACACTGAACAATAGACTTACTGACCATTTGACCATTCATAACTTATAGAACAATAGACTTACTGACCATTTGACCATTCATAACTTATAGAACAATAGACTTACTGACCATTTGACCATTCATAACTTATAGAACAATAGACAACATGGTTTCAGGAAGAGCAGGGGAACACACACCGCCTTGGTAACTTTTGCAGAAACACTATCAGTAAAGGAGCATGTTTATCATCTACATCATATAGCTTCAATACACATGACATGACAAACCCAACACGCCATTCAACAGATCAATCAATTCGAAAGCAAATGGGAAATTTCCACAAACGCCAAAAAATTAAAAATCATTCCCGTCAATAGACTTGAAACCTCTGACATTTTCATTGACAATCAACACTTCCCATATTCCAAAAATGCCAAAATACTTGGTCTTAACTTTTCAACATACGGATTTTCACCCCAAATTGCAGTAAAACAAGCAATAGGATACGGCAACCTAATTAAACTATACAGATTCACGCATCTTTCACATACAACAAGACGGAAATTACACCTAGCATTCGTAAGATATACACTCATTTATCCAGTTATCCCACTCCATACAATGTCTCCAACTGCTATCTCCAACCTGCCAAAAGTTCAGAACAGAGCCTGTAGATTTATCACCAATAAAAACAGCATGGACCGAATTTCTTCAAAACACTACACCATCAAGTTAACATACCTCCAATAAACATTTTGCTTCACAATCAAACACAGAAAAATTGGAATAATCTCCAGTTATTTGACCCCGAGCTATTCCAACAACTAACATTCCCTTTTAAATAGTGCTGATAGACAAAATTCAAGATCAAAAGTTCCAAAGTTTTTGCACGTGGACCCTCTCCAGAACCGAAATATAAATAATCAAATTCCAACCGCAATCAATGGGGAAGACCGAAAACAGTTTCACGTACTAATTTACTTTGTTTTTATTTTAGAGTTTTGACGAGAGGATGGAACGGTCTCCCCCCACGGGCGAAAAGCCAAAACCCCAAGCCACAAACTCAATTTCCAATCAAATACAAAAAGAAACTCCGCATCCAACGTAGACAACCGATCAGTTATACCTTTCTCATCACATTTCAAGACCCGAAACCCTGCAACAACAGATATCAACCACGCACTAAATCGATTATGTTCATTCAAAGTGGAACCCCCTCCCTTCCCCCCCTCAGGCGGGGCTTGCGGTGAGCACGTCGGTTGCTTGGGAGTTTTGTTGTTTATAATGTAAACAAAATAAATTTTAAAAAAATATTGAAAAAATGAAATAATGAATATGCGTGAATAAAATTTAATGTAAATACACCACATAATCTAGGTGAACGGATATAAAGAAAAACGAGACGTGTTTCAACATATATGTAAGTTCCAATGTACATACAAATGCATGTATGCGCTTGTGTGTGTAGATGAATATAAAAAAGGGAATGAAATAAATAAAATTAAAAGATAGAATAAAAAATGAAAAATTAAAATACAATCAAAAAATGCATTTGTGCATGTATGTTTGTATATGTAAATCACTTATTTAGACGTACCGGTATAAATGAAGAAATAACTTGTACAGTACTTTTCGTCATAAACTTCAATACATACGTATTTATGTATATGCTTTTGTAGGTTTTTTAAAAAATAAACAAGTGTATAATAATAAGTTCGTGTATGTACATGTAATGTCCCTCAGTATTTAGCGAGCAAGTCGGTGTATGGACCGGTATTAATAGTTTACTATGTAAATATTAAGTTAGAATTAACCACAAAATTGAAATGGCATCCACGTCGGCATCTTGGGAACATCAGAAAAATCCATTCATACAAAGCCTTGAAAGGTTCCCTTGCACCATACCTCGAGAAAACCCAAAAGTGCAATCAACAAGATCACCAAATTATGCGCATTTCGCCTCTTTCCTCTCCTACTATCCTCTCCCATTCCTAACCCTGTTTCTTCCGGTACACTCTGCGCCAAACCTCTCTGTTTCCTTTCTTTCCTTGTGGCATCATACTTGCAGAAAAGGCCTTTATCACAAAGAATGAAGACGTTTCTCAGTTATTTTTCTCGTTCTTTTCCGCTGTTGCTCATACACGCGTTCTCGTAGCATCGTCTTGCCTCAGTTGGCATGTAGTCATCCGGAAAACATTTTCTTTTCCGGGAGTTATTTTCTAGCGATCACCCAAGCTTTCCACAGTCAGCATCCATTTGAGGATATGCGAGTTTTTTCACTGTGTAAGCACACAAGTTCTTTCAACTGGCAGAACAAAACCTCACTCCACTGTACACAAATGGTTGCGGACATATTCTTAAGCTCACCGGTCACTTCAGAGTTAAATAGGTTCATCCCAATTGGTCATCTATTAGAATACAATTTTACTATTTAAAAGCCATTTCTTCATTACCTTTGTAATTCCTTCTTCTTGGTAGATGACAAATGAAACGTCACTCTAGAAGTAAAATGCAATCACAAACGAAAATATATAGAATCAAATATCGTGCATGATTTCTGTGGTCATACCAATCCATTGTTTACATCAATCCCTCGCATGGTATTCCTTCCTGTGGAAATGAAATGCATAGACAGAGCTCATTTCATTCATCTTCACTGCATTTATGATAGGAAAAATAGAAACATTTTCTGCCTAAAATTGTGTTCACTGAGGTTACAGTTTACGGCTGCCGTAAAAGCTGGACCTAAGACTTTTTGGCAGTCGTGGTCGTCGTGAGGTGTGGGACGGGATATTGGCACGCCTTAAATTGTGGGACGTGGTATTGTCACGACTTGAGGTGTGGGACGCGATATTGGCATGTCTCGAGGTGTGGGACGGGATAACGGCACGTCTTTAGGTGCGGGACGTGATATTGGCATGTCTTGAAGTGTGGGACGTGATATTGGCATGTCTTGAAGTGTGGGACGTGATATTGGCACGTCATGAGGTGTGGGACATGTTATTGGCACGTCATGCGGCTGGAACGTGTTTCGTTATGGTATGACATGCTAGAATCACCTAAATCGGTGATGCTAAAATTAAGTGCCGTGAGAATCTGTAACGCCAGAGTATGTAAAGCTAGAATCAGTGAGACTGAAGTCGCTGAATAAAATCGCAATGCCGGAGTTCACAGACTGGAATTTGGAAACCGAGGAGCGAGACTTTTGAGCCACTCCTTTTACTAACTCCCCTCTATACACTCGAGCTTCAGCATGTTTTCATCGACTTCCTTTCATCCATAATCTGGAAAGGCGAAGTAGGAGCTGTGTGAACTGCTGGCCTTCATTTGATAAAATTTTAGGCTTCTCAGGATTTCATCTCGAATAACCGTTCGTGTTTTCCTCATACCTCGGAAGAGATATTCGTTTAACTCAATTATCTCGTTCTAAATGGTTTGTAATGATAACCGGTCTACCTGTCGTTTAATGTTGACAGAGGTTGTTAGATAATGTCTAAAACTCACCGAAGTGAAAACATTTAATCTCGTATTACGCGAGAAAAAATTTAGAGCAAATCCTCATTGACGAAAGAGAGCATCAGAACAGATTTGTGAGGCCTCCTGTGGCGGAATGTTTTTTTTTGGCGAATTCGTGACGCGAATATTGCGATTGAGTTCCCAATATTTTCTCCCTAGTTAACTGGCTCGAATCAATTTGGATTTCCAGGAAGAATTCGCGCTCATCTGTGCCGGTAAAAGTTCTGCGGAATCATTCGTATTGAATTTCAGAGCTGTTATAAAATGTACGTAACTCGCTGACAAAGAAAACATCGAAAATACAGACGAAATTTGTTGTTCCTCGGCGAGAAACGTTTTCAGAAATGGCAAGATTTCAGTCAATGACAGAGGTTTCGATTGACCTTCACATGATATTGGCAAGGAAAGAAAAATTTTCAAAAAGGTCATAAAGTAACACAAGCGGCCACAACCAGATGTTACAGTATCAACTGACGTACTTAAATTAAAGTTTCGGATCACAAGACTCATAATTTATTCATATTATGAAATCGTAACAATAATAGTTCTGCATGTCACTCTGCACTTGGCGAAGAACGCAAACACGAATAAAGTGACTGAATTTCACGATTCTAAAACTGTGTAAAGAAAGGCAAGACGTTTCACATTTTCTTATCCGATGCGATTTTGGCAGTGTTTTTATTAACAGAGTTTTTTTTTTGCTGAGCCTTTAGGAAGAAATAGTTGTTAGTGCACTTCAAAAATTGAATTGCTTTCCGAAACATACTTAGAATATAGAAACAATATCGCAGTTTGTTACTGAAATAAGCCCACGCACAACGATGCCCTGATCACCGATTCAATTCAAACCATGGAGATTCAATGACTTGGTGTCTGCTGTAATGTTGCCCTAATTACACTCAAACACAAATTTCATTTTCAAATTTTCGCTGAAACCTTTCGAAGCCATTGAGGTGCTTGTGCTGTTCATTGCTGGCTCTTCAACATACCGGGTGTCCCTCAAAAATGTCCCCGACTTTTTAAATGATTATATCTCCGCTTTAAATTAACATATTTGAATTGTCTTTGTTTACAATGTAGTAAATTTTGTTTCTTTTTCGACCAATTTAAGTTTTTGAGAATCGCTTAATGTTGTTGTTCGAAATTATCGATTATCGTGGTGATCGATTTACTGAAAGAGGTGGAAAAACTAATTGTTCAAAGGAAAATTTTAAAAAACAACACTCGTGTTCTTCATTTCTCAATACCAACTGTTAAAAAAAATTCAGTGATTTATCCTACATACCACCAAGTATTTAAACCCTCTGAGAGGTTATTTACTTCCTTATTTCATCATTTGAAGACACCTAAAATGCAGCTCACTAACGATCAAAGAATTTTCATCAAATTGGAATATGAAGCAACGAAAAACTGTGAAAAGTTAGAAGAGAATTTAATGAAAATTCCCGGAAAGGAACTCGCCCGATTAGAAGACTGTGTATCGTATAGGTGGAAAATTAGAAAGAAAATTAAAAGCTCTTCCATCTTTTCCACAGTTTTTCGTTGCTTCAATTTCCAATGCGATGAAAATTCTTTGATCGTTAGTGAGCGGCATTTTAGGTCTCTTTAAATGATGAAATAGGGAAGTAAATAACCTCTCAGAGGGTTTAAATACTTGGTGGTATGTAGGATATATCATTGTGACATTATTTTCAACAGTAGGTATTAGGAAATGAAGAACACCAGTGTTGTTTTTAGAACTTTTCCTTTGAACAATTAGTTTTTCTACCTCTTTCAGTAAATCGATCACTGTAAAGTGGTCATAAAACGATTTTAAAACACTTAAATCATTCGAAAAGGAAAAAAAATTTACTACATTGTGCAAAAAAGACAATTCAAATATGTTAATTTAAAGCGGAGATATAATCAATTAAAAAGTCGGGGACATTTATGTGGGACACCCGGTATAATGGTATTCGTAGCAGAATTATTTCATCATTTGCCTATGAACAGTATGAAATTACGATAAGATATTTAGGGATGAAAATATAACTCAATTTATTTAAGTAGACAAAATTAGGTATAACAATTTCCTGCCTTTCTACTATTTGTCGATCCTTCAGATCGAATAACTGAATCCTGTATTTAAAACAGCACGGAGAGAAAAATGT
>JACJUY010005350.1:0-15030 GCA_014220935.1 Platorchestia sp. MABIK | reverse complement strand
ATAATAGGTCAAGACAGTTGGCGTGACGCTGATCAAAGAATCCAGGCTGCTGCACACAGCGATGCGTGACTCTTACAGAAGCAATATTTTAAGGCCTTCATTTAAAAAACCTGTAGCACTTGACCTCTCCAAGAAGCGTATCTTCTTCACCTGATTACCGCATATTTTCGTCAAGTAAATATATTTTTAACAAGCCATTATAAAGGTTGAGCTCATCATTAATTCTATACCAGACGTATGCTAGGAGGCCCTACCTCATGATCTAGTGTTGAACGCCAGCTTCAAGGTGTGATGTTTCCAAAAATATGCAGTTGATTATGAAGCTCCAGACGAGCACGTTATCTATGCGCTATCGCAGAGCATGATTTATTTCTCAATTTGTAATAATTAGCTCGTGGGCTGGAGAAGTTGAGACCGTCGTATTCAGGGAACCAGACACAAAATCAGGTACCAGCTCAACTTAGAATTTAGCGCTTTGCTCACTTTTTAAAATTGTACATACGGTATCAGACTGCATCATACCAGTGCTACACTTCACTCTGAAACCTTACAGTACATATAGGCTGCTGTTAGGATCAATGCAGATTAGCGTAAATTATTGCCGATGGTTGGAAACTTTGAATCCAGATGCCTAGCGTACGAACCTAGAAAACAAACTTGTGACCAGGGATCCTCAGATTAAATCGTAGAAAATGGCACATGAATGTATTCTCCATTGATATTTTTGCTGCACGTAGTTTCTGGTGGTCAAATGCATCTCTGCAAATCGTCTCAACGGAAGCGTCATTTTTTCTGAAATAACATTTACCACCACAATAAGCACAAAAATGTTTTGTAAAAGCTGTGAAGGAAGATGCGAAAATTTCATTAATTCATCCACATTTTTGGAGAATCATTA
This sequence comes from Platorchestia sp. MABIK, assembly GCA_014220935.1. Taxonomy (NCBI): domain Eukaryota; kingdom Metazoa; phylum Arthropoda; class Malacostraca; order Amphipoda; family Talitridae; genus Platorchestia; species Platorchestia sp. MABIK. Next base: position 14,132 of record JACJUY010005350.1, on the reverse strand, counting down.
AGCATATCATTCTCATACAGCACACAAAATTTTGGCTCATACGAAAACGTGAAAATCAATTCAATGGAAAATTCGACCCCATCAAAATCAATGAGATTTTATTCAAAATGAAACAATCCATGGATATCACGAACGTAAATGAAAACTATACATTTCTTTTTTTTCGTAGCTTCCTCGAAGAGTCCAAGGGAATCAATAGGAGCAGGCGTCCAAATGATAAGAGCCTCTAATTCCAATCGCTCGACTGGAACACGTATTGCAGAAATATACGCACACACAAATTGGGCAGGCGCGCTCAAATCTAATGAGATTTTTGGGCTTCAACTGAAAAATATTGGCCCTTGGCGACGAGAATAATCACGAATTTCGCACATTTTATGCGTAATTAAATGGAGCTTTGCGGCGATAAAATCTCAGCAACAGTGAGGAATTTTGCGCCGGCGTTCAGGAGTTCGTGCGTCGGTGAGCCACGGGGAAGCGATTATTAAATTCTGCGTTCTTTTCGCAGGAGAAATTCGTCGCTTATTTTAGACGACAAATTAAGGTCTAGTTCGTTTAGCGGTTTTGAAACTGTAAAGAGGCTTCAGGAGTTGGTGAAGGGTCACTTAAATAGCTTTTTAAAGTGAGATTTGCACATTCATACCCTGAAGCGAAAATTTTGTTTATGGTATATGTCTGAACAAATTCCACTTCCGTAACTGGATTATGGAAAGAACTTGTGCATAATGTATAATCGTGTGGTATATATTTTTTACAATTTTGAATAAAATTCTATTCAGTACAAAATCAACCCTGGACTTCGATTGAAACAGTGCGGCAAAATTTCATTCATGTCAACTAATAACGGTTCTTTCGAAGTAAAATTTTGAAAAAAAACGGTTTTTCATTCATTTTTAAAAAATGTTGCAGAACCAAAGAGCCGAGTTCTAGCTATCTGTATTCTAAAATTTAAAGAACAAATTCATCGAATAAACCAATGCCTTCAATGAGTCAAATTATCGAGTAAATCCAAGGGCTCAGAGCTAGTTTTCTGCTTATTTTTTGAAGCATCGCTAAAAACACTGAGTGCTCCGTTTGGTAAGCATGATTGAAAGCTTCCTTAATTCCAGTTCGTTGAGTATTTCTGAATTTAAATATCATATAACAGGATTATATCGTCTGAACACAGCATGAGCGGCCTTAAATTTGATCCATTTAATGAGACTGAAGCGTGGCTATTCAATGAACACGTGTGTTCTTCATTTCTAACCGTCCAATGAGTAAAGTTAATCGATGGAATCATGGTCTTCCTACGCCGGTAGGCAAGTTTTGTTATCGTGAACAGGGTATTTTTGCGAGTCAATGTTAGTGCGAGTAATTGACGGACAATAAAGATGATTCTTTTCGTGATTGCGAACCTCTATTCGTTCTCAATATGTATTTTTTCAGACGAAAGTCGCTTATTATTGGAAATCGTGTAAATCGTGTGTTGTTACAAAAATTGCATGAACAATCTTTACTCACACGATGATATATACATGGACATAACCATTGAGGTACTCGATATTTGAAATAATCTATTTCTATTTCCCCATACCGCACTCACTCATTTTCCTCGAAAACGTCCTTTTGTTTACTGTCAGAACTAGAGTCTCGGGAAACGACGAGTATAAATGGGTGCTCTGAGCATTATGACACGTGCCAGGAGCGCCACTTCCTGAGCTCTGGGCTTCTGGAAATGAAGCCTCGCTTCACCCAGCAGGAGGCCGGCTACTTTAGATTGATAGCCCGAGAGCCGCCGAGGGAAAATTTAAAGACTGGTCCAAAATGAGGGTTCCCTCGGAGGCCGCACCCAACGCGTCCCTCAAGGTTCAAGCTTAGGACCGATGCGGGAAGTCTTCCAATTTCCAGAAAGTATATGGAATTAAACTCGGATTTTTGTATCATGTCCTTGCGATAACCATAGACGTTATGAAATAATTTTGAAACATGAGTTTGCGTGCCCTAAGTTAGGGAATTATAAATAAGAGGTTTCGTAACATAATCTGCATGTTCAAGTGAAAGTTAACTTATTTTAATTAAATCGACAGCCGGGTTCGAACGATGTAATTGTCTGCGTTTGCTAAATTCAACTTGCTGCACTTTTGAATCCCGAGTTCATAGAAGTGCCTCTGCAAAACTAAAACTAATAGTTTGGAATGATAAAAAGCATTCACTTATCAATAAGACTTCTCCTTTTGGAAGGTCTCTATTATTTTCATTCTACATTGGAAAAAGTTTATCCATGAGAGCTTAAATTCAGAATTATTGTCTTTTCTCAATAATTCGCATTTAAATTCTGCTAATTCGTTGACGTACAATTCACAGTTTTTAACAAAATTCAAGCTAGATTTTGAACGTCCTCAGGAAGCCCCAGGAATTAATTATTCCTGCTAATTGCGTGAGTCTCGAACGTCTAGTTGTAAGCAAAAGTTTTGCGATTTAGCAAACGAATCTCGAAGTAAAGTTTGTATAGATCGTCATCAGTTCATAGATCATTATTTAACGTAGATAAATTTCTCCACTTTGACATCCCTCGCCTGTAACCGATCTGAAATCACTTGTCAGATCATGTTCAATTTCATGATGGTTGTTATATTTTTGAGACCTTAGCTGAGTTGAAGTACGTATATATTTGTACTTTTCAATTTGTGATGGAAATCTGGAGTCTCCTTTATTTTTAATCGTTTTGGTTATTCATGAAGGCAATAAATATTATTCATTGCATATTTTAGGCAAAATAATTGGCGAATTCTGCATTTTCATGATGTTATTGAGGGCTCAATTTCCAGTCGAATTTCAGAGAATCCAAGTGGTTACGAAATATCATTAAATGATCATGGTAAACAACAGTGAATTTTAATTATCATCATGAGATTAAGTAGAATTTGGTTGTGAAGTGCTGTAGGGAGTTTTCATTTTTTCGAAACAACCTCACTCGCTTCCGTAGAATAAGTCCATAAATTTCAACGTTAGAATGAAATTTAAGCAAATAAATATTTCTGTATCAAGGAACCGAACAATGTTCCGTAAAATATGCACGCGAGCTACCGTGCGCTATTTGGAGCAGCAATTTACTACACATTTAGGGCGGAGTTATTCAGTGCCCTACTTATTAAACTGCTACAATTAAATGACAACGAGCGGAGGTACAGTTTCCAAACTAAATGTTTTGACGTGAGACCTGACAATATTTTGACATTAACTTCCATCTAGTTCAAAAAGTGAGGGTCCATTCATAGGGAATTAATTTCAGCTATGACTTGCTCTTTGCCAGTGTCAATCGCCAAATAATCAGATTTTTACATTGATTCTATTTCGATTTGCGTTTCTAGTGCGGTCTTTACGTCTGAAATAAACCTTCAACTCTAAATAATCGTCCAAGTGTCTTACCACGTTACGAAATTATTCTGATACAAAGTCTACTATAATTTTTGCGTTCCGAACGCGTCCTGAGATTCCGTGAGCGCAGCCTACGAGACTGGATGACCTTACTGAGAAAATTAATGACTCGGTCGGAGCAATGCAGTCTGACGAGGTGGAGCTGCCTCTGACAACCTGCGAGTGTTTTGCTGCCCAGTAAAGAAATGGTCGACAGTTTCTTGTTCCAAGTCTCAGCAAATTGCTACCAGAGAAATCCTTAGCCATCTGTCCGTTTCCTGACAGAGGGGCCTAGAAAACCGTTCTTATTAAAGGTTTTCTGATCAGATTTGGGCTGTCATGTAATTCTGGAAAGAACTTTCTTAGTAAATACCTAGCAAGCAGCTCAGAGTTACCATAAATCTAATCGGCTGCATGAATGAAAAACTATGTAGAAGATTAATTGGGCCGTGCCTGGAATGGCAAGCGAGCCGACGTGAGGGAGCTTCCAGAGGTCATTTCAATGAGGCGTGTTTGGTGCGGAACTTCACCTCTACCAGCTGGAATAAGTGTGCTAATTATAAGTATTCTATTAATATCTTGAAGTATCATTGCATTTATACAGCACATGCACTATTCATTTATCAAGGACAATGATTGTCGTCTAAAATAACTGCACTACTCACTTTTAAAAAGAAGATGTACATCTAAGCATCAGCACAATTTTTTATCTTGCTTCTATTCCTGGACTTGTATTTATTAAATATCCGATCATAATGAATAAGCGCACAATAGCGCAACGAAAAAATGCGCTCTGACAGCTGCTGCCTCCGTGGGCAGGCTTGGCTGAATCATGTCTTTTGCCCCCTATACTACCATCAAGGACGGTTGTTTTTATGCCGATAGACAAAAGACGTAAAAATCTTTCAGTACATTCCTTCACCAGCCCCCTTTCATCTTCCGAACAGTCAGTAAACATGAAAGTTCTGCAATATTCTTCGTGTCAATAAAAACTCAATGGAGTCAATGTTCCTTTACCTCTCTAAAGCAAAACCGTTCCCTCAGGCATGGAATTAATGCTTTTTGTTTAGATTTTTAGACCCAAAATTCAATGGGTATCTACATGCAAATGTAGAGATGATAAAAATTTCACTCACGCATTTAAAAGTCAAGAAACACTTTGGGTAAAAAAAATTCGAGGACTTTCTCAAAATCGTATTTTAGATGTGAAATTTTTATTATTGGTTCAAGTAGTTTGCTCATAGTGACTTTGGGAATTGGCGACTTTTAGTCCTCATGTACGTTGTAAAAAGTTTTCATTTCATTTGAAAAAGTTGTTTCATCGCTCTTGATTGTTAGAAGAGAGTTCCTCTCTAAACGTAAGCAAAGTTGATTTTAGACTGGCATTAGAGGTAGAACTGGGACCATTCTTCAGTATATTGCTCAACGCACACACATTGCTCACATGTTGTCAACCTGATTAAATCTTGTGGATCGTTCAACGTGTCATTCTCTATCGAAGACTCCTCACTTAGATCTGATGCAGCGTTTTTGCGGTAGAAAACTTCTGAACAACCATTAAATCCGTTCATTTCTCAATTTGAAGAAACACATTTATCAATGCTTTTAAATTTACCCTATAAATGCTAACGAAAGAGTTTTCTAAAAATATTCATTGAATACTAAACAACTCTATTCATGTCACTTGAATATTTCTTCTTATTGCAGTCCTACATATATGTTTTCCTGGAAATTTCTCTCAGTAAAACCCCGTGCGTTTTGCTGCGAGGGGAAAAAGTAATTTATTCATAGGTAGAGAATAGGAAACGAAAAGTTTCCAAGTTTTGAATACATTCACTCGTAACACAAATGAAAGGCCTCCATATGTTGGAGAAAACCTGTACATTGAAGACCTAAAAAAGAAAGATGTTACGTTCCTTTCAGGCGGGAATCGTCGAACCGCCCTCAAACATCCGCAGTCTTTTATGACTCGAAAAGAAAATTAATTTTCAAAAAGTTGTCTAATGAGTTCAAGAGCCAAATGTTCCAGTCTATTTTCTAGTGTGCTATGGCGGATGAGGGATGTAAAATGCGGAATGTTCAGACTTAACTACTCATAATGCTGCTCAGTTTAAAAGCTTTAGCAATTGCACGAGGTGCCAGGCGGCGCTGGGAGGCCAAACTACGCTCCGCTCTCCCTTTTACTGATGGAAATCCGCGACCAAATAATCCTGGTCTCGTAATTATCGACGGTTTGTTGATTTTAGATTTGTCCGAAATTTTTTTCTCCACAGAGCAAACAACAAAATTGATCAATGAAACTCCTTTCATTTCAGTGTGTGATCAGAAGTAATTGCATAAATAAAATAACTGAAGCGTCGTGAAATATTACAGCTTCATTTCAATTTTTTCCAAAGAGTCAAAAGAAAGAAATTATTCCATAGTGGCTCTTTAGAACAATAAACGACAACCATGTATTACATCCAATGAGTTCTACGGATAACTTCAATTTGTTGGAAGTTTGGTCGCTGTAACATCATTCCTGTTCGGAATGAAAAAAAAGTTGTCGTTTTGGAACGAGCTTCATATAAAATATGATCAACGCCCAAAAAGCTATTGCAGCAAACGTCCTCTAAGTTTTTAATGATCATTCACACCAGCCTCGTAAATGTTATCAGTTTTATTCCATACAAAATTCAGTATGCCTCATCGCCTACATTGCTTTATACGTCGTTAGCCTGCCTTGGTTAACACCATCACTGCTGGTGTTACAATTATAATTAACTGTAATATTTATCATTTATGTTTTGTACAACATTACCAAGCTGCATACCAAGTTGTCATGAAAATTAATGTCGCAATGACTGAAACGACATTTGATGACTCCTGACAGCTGAAATCACAATCTTACTTTCGGTAATTATGTACATTTCTGAGTAGGCGTAACGATTAAATTTATGAACAAGATTGTCGTATCTGCAGCATATTATCCCTGATTTATGCCAAAATTATAATAAGGGCAGATGAGCCCGGTCACGCTTGATTTTCTACTTTGATATATTTACTGAGATAACTTTCTCACGCATGTCAAAGGTTTCTATAGTGTGCGCCCAGATGAAAATTCTATGAAATTTTCATTCATTTCAAACAAAAATTGTTGATACATTTATCTGTGCTAGAGCTTGATGCTAGTAAACGTACTGCAAAACAAGGGTGAAGTTTTTCTAGTAATTAACTCAATGAAGTAATGTAGGGCTGTAACCCAGCGCGATTGTTTCTTCTAATGGGATTAGCGTTATCTTTTCGATGAATTCAGGCAGCTCATTTTTGAGCTGGATATACGATTTACACCCATTTTATTATCATTTCAGGAAGCGGCTGTTTTTCATTTTTCAACCACAGCATTTTCCTCGTTCTACTTCTTGCATGGAAATTATACGTCGGACACCCAGGCTCCATGTCTTAAGACATGCTTGAATTGCAAATGAGTAACCAAGGCAACGCTCATGCTCAGTATAATAGGCTTCGAAATTGAGGAAGCTCCTCGATTTCGACTTTCTCGAGAACTGCCCTATCCCTTTCTGCAATGCCGTTCTCCTGAGGAGAGCCCTCTCCCTACCTGGCGTCTCCGCCTTTATGGACACAGCCCTCTTCCATCCCGCACTTCCGGCTTTTCGAGGAGAGCCCTTTTTCATCCTACAATCCCGGCTTTTTCGAGGAGAGCCCTTTTCATTCTTGTCATCCCGGCTTTCTCGAGGATAACCCTATCCCTTCCTGCAATCCCAGCCTCCAAAAAATAGACCTCTCCTTTCGTGCAATCACGACATTCCTGCGGGATGCTCTCACACAAGTACTTCCCTATCGACTAGTTATGTTATTGGGGTTCATTAATTTTTCAATCATCTCTGAAGTCAAAAGTATGTATATTCTCATCATAGACTTACTTGGTAATAATTAAGGTTACTACCTCCTGATCAAAGCGCGGGGATGAGGATGTGTTGCAATACTCTGTTCATTTTCAGAGCTCAAATATTTTACAAACCTGGCACGGAATTGATACCGGCTCTGGTGTATAACGAAAAACAGCTGTAATTCGGTAAAAATTCTCAATTGAGCGTCCCAAATGCGATAAAAGAAATGAACGCAGAGGTAACTCTGCCGAGGAGCAATTTATACACATATGATAGTATTTACAATTTGTTGGTAAAAATGATGAGCTTTAACTAGTCAGGATAATAATCTTTGAACGAATTTTTTCATTTTCATAATACGAACCAGGTTATTTAGTTTAGATTTGATGAATGTTATCAATTCAAAAATAACGACTCTAATTGAAGGAGGTGTTATCAAAAAGCTTCCAGCTTGCACTTGTCGAGGCTGTTGGACGTGACTGCACAAGCTGGCATCCCCGCGTGTGTAATAACGTAGCATCTAACGAGTCATGGTGTTGAGTTCCGTCTCACTGAGAAGTTATGGTCTTTACGAGTAGCGTTTTGAAGTTGTGTGATAACGTTCGTTCCTAATGTTCATGGTAATTGATGAATTCGAGAAAAGAACTCGCATCAAGTTTTATTTTAAACATGGCAAATCGTGTGCTGTAATTTCCGTATTGCTTCAAAAAGCATCGCAAAAGTACGAGAAGCAGGAGAAAAGGTTAAAGCAAAAAAGCCGAAATTATTGTTGAAGGACAGAAGCTGATTTTCTCTTAGAATGCATTCATATATTTGTCAATGAAAATGTAACAGTTTATGGTCAAATGTAATATATCGGCAGTTTCACACATTTCGTATTCATCAAATTTAGCCTCTTGTGATTTTTGTTTGTTCCATAGAAACTCATGTGAATGGTTACAGCTACAATACTATAGCAGATTTTCAGGCTGAAAGTTAAAAGTGCTCCACAGCGTCCACGAAAAGCTTTTTTTCAAACTTTCCACGCATGGAAGAAACACTGGATTCGTTGTATCGTTTAGAAAGAAGACTACCTCGAAGTAGATGGATGCCATCAATGTGAGCAGCAAAACTAATTAGACTTAGTCTGGGAGCTTCCAGATAACACCTCACAGTTCTCTACTTCGGATGAGAAACGGTATAATTGTTTTCTTCGTCAGATTGGTGCTCTTTTAACACCATGAATTAATGCATCGGGTTTACTTTATACCATTTATCACAGGCCTCATCGTGTGGTTTTCCGTCAGTTTTACCATTCTTCAAAAAGTTACATTATTCTTAGTATTCCAATATTCCTAGGCACTCATTTTCATCATAATGATTACTTTTCATCGCTTTTATCATAGCGTTTATTTTGAAGCACTTAGATAAATTTCGTCATCAGCACAGCTGGACGCTGGCGCTCCCCACTGCCGCACTTTGCACCGCTGCAGCTCCCCTTTGCCGTGTTTTAATAGCAAGAGTCTGTGGTAAAAGAAAGCCCGATTCTGCTCGAAGTTCTTATTGAGGAAGTTGGAACTCGGGCACGGAGAGCTGGAGGCACAAAATCTGTCGTAGTTTTGCAAGTTACGACCCTCATTGGCATCGCAGGCCGAGGAACATCACCAGAGTAGCCAGTCACAGGTACCACAACAAATGAAGATGTACTTGAAAAAACTTGTAGTAGATGTGCTTACTCAATGCAACTACAAATGTGGATGAGTCATTAATGACAATTTGTTTCATTGAAAGAGCAGGAATCAGAAATTATTGACTAAGCTGCAAGCACATTTCGTTTGAGTTTTCTGAAATTCTGAATACTAGATCTTTGCAAGTGTGTATCCTGAAATTTTGAATACGAGAGCGTAACAGCATGAGTTGTGATCATTTACTTTAAATGCTAAATTGAACATTTTGCAGCTACGCATTTCTAAATAACAAATGAGTGTTCAAAATAGCAGAAATAGTTCACACGATTTACCTTTAGGTTATCGAAATTTATTTCCGATGAATTTCATCGTGTTAGTTTTGGAATTTTTTCGCGTCTTTTATGAGTACAGAGTCGAGCTTTCAGCATAACATCAACTCCTAAAATGTCCGACCTAAAATAACTTAGCAATAACGTGGGAAGATGCAACATTAGAAGAAATGAAGAAAATTTCCTTCGCCGAGCACTCGTAAAGAACGCAACCACCTCGGCAACATAACTGCGAAATTTCTTGAAATTTTGAGGCGTCATTCAAAGAAAGATTTACGGCACGATTGTGGAGGCATATAGTCGTTTAACGTCCAGGGTTGCCAAAACTGCGCGTGTATGAGAGTGGGTCAACGACCTGCAGCGAAGTGCGGCAGATCTGCGCTGCGAGTCGGCCCGCGGCTCTGGAGGCAACTGAGAGCTTGGAGGGAAACTGAGCCCGTCACTGAACCACTGGAGGGAACTGAGTCCTTGAAGGGAAACTGAGCCCGTCACTGAACCACTGAAGGGAACTGAGCCCTTGGAGGGAAACTGAGCCCGTCACTGATCCACTGAAGGGAAACTGAGCCCTTGAAGGGAAACTGAGCCCGTCACTGAACCACTGAAGGGAACTGAGTCCTTGAAGGGAAAACTAAGCCCGTCACTCAACCACTGAAGAGAAGCTGAGGTCAGGAAGGCAAGAGGTGGTCACAGAATAGTACAGGGTGTATGTTTTAAACAAATGTTTACATCACTTTTAAATGCTTATAAAATGGAAAATAGCGAACAGATTTTAACATACTTAATCACATTGGATATAGAAATTAATTTTTTTCAGAAAAATCTCCTGGCAGATAACCTCCCAACTAAACTAAGCATGTGTCGCAATGTGCGCAAGCTAAATAATGAAGGAACTGTGTTCAATTTGAATAGGGCTAAAAGTGGAAGAAAAAGAACTGCAAAAATTTTAGAAAACATTAATTTGATTTCCACGATAATTTTAAAATAAAATCAAAGATTTTTCTCGACGAAGAAATAGTTTAAATACGTCCTGTGCAACTGTCAGTCGAATCATTCGAAAAGATTTGAACTTTTATCCTTTATCACTACAATATCCATCCAATTTTATCTTCCTTTGGAAAAATATTTCTTGGATATGACAGATAATTAATTTCTGCGCCCAATGAGACCAAGTATGTGAAAAATAGGTACACTATTTTCAATTACATAGCATTTAAAAGGTAAACAGTTTTTAAACACCTTATTTTCGTCAGAGGTGAAAGAAGGCAAGCGTAAGCTGGCGTTGCAATATGGAGGTGCCCAAATCTTTGAGAATGCATGTTTGGAAACATAGAATAACTTGAGCAAAACATTTCGTTTAGGTGTAGATTCTGCAAAAACTTTTCTTCGTTTTTTATAAATTCGAACTCACTTGGGTAAAATATATCTGGTTCTATGGGTACAACCTCGATGGATTCCAAAAATCATTACGTCTCTAATGTCTACGTTCCAGATTCCATTTTACAGCATTCAGTGCTTCAATGCTATTAAGTCTTGAAAATCAGTAACTTCAGATGCAATGCTCGTTTATTACACTTCCGGCTCAGCTAACATGGCAACTGAATAGCTTCACAGCAACGAGAACCGGGAATGAATGGAGTTGGACGGGTGCCCGAAAAATCCTGAAAAAATTGAAGTATCATGTCGTCGATGAAAATTTCAAGGAAACAAGCAAAAAAACACAACTAGGAACTTAAAATTTAGGAAAATGTAATTTGAAACTCTTAATCTATGTCGGTTGCATCGCACCATAAATATTTAAGCGATGATTTAAAGTGCAAATTTCACAGAACGTTACGATTATTTCCACAGGAGAAGATGATAAAAAGAAATTACACAGGTTCGTTGTATCCGAAGACAATGTGCCAACTATTGAGCTTGTTCTAAAATTTTGAAATAAAAATTTGTTCTTCGTGTGATTCAGCACGTGATCATTGCAATAGACGCTGGTATTGAGCTTAGCTACCAACCATACGGAAAAGGCCTGGAGGTATATGTAAGGTAAATTAAATTCTGCTCCAAAATAATAACTCCATTATCTAGTTTACGTTTCGGCATTTGCGATATAACATAATCAAAATTGTCTTTGTGATTATTTGCTCTCCGAAAAAACTACAAGAATTTTAATAAGGGTACAACCCAGAATTTTAAAAACTACTCAACATTTGTTCCTCACAACGTTTCTAATATTTTGAGACTCAAAACTTCTTGTTTTAAATGCTTAGACTCATGACTTAATCAGGGAAAAGCAAACTGCTTTCCTTCGCCTGTTCGATTTAAATCTCTTGTTATTGTGCGCGGACTTTCAGTAACAGATGAACCTCGTGTAATTGGAGTCTGTTCTGAACTCGGAGCAAAAACCTGAAGAAAGAGAGAGTGAAAAGCAAAACGCCGAGGTGTAAGTCCAGCACAGGGAGTGGACGATATGGCATCGTGACCGCAAAACGCACTGTAATTGGACTCAACGAGTAAAGAAATTATTCAACAAAAATTGGAAAGGTAAATAGCCAACCATTCCTGAATTCAAAAAAGACATTCTGAGAGCCTTGCCAAGTAAGAAACCTGTTGATCAAATCTAAAAAATTATCAATTTTGTCTCACGGGTTCGAAAGACAAACTGAGCGATCCAGCTTTTCCTAAAACACCTTGAGAGATATTTGAATCTGAGCTAGAAGAGTGTAACAGCCTTTAAAACTAAAAGACAATTGATTGTAAAAAGACAAAAAGACAGAAGGTTGTAAGAGAAAAATTGGATAAATATTAGGAAATATTTGACTCCAGCCGATTTTACTTCCTCATGCAAAATGAGCTCGAGATCTTGACCTCCAACGAAAAGCTCTACATCAGTTTTCACATTTATTTCGCTTCTCCACATTTTTTAAGTGCAATGCAACGACAGAATACTTCAAATGAACATTCTTATGATCATTCAGAGAAAGTTGCACATTTAAAGTGATCGTTATCTTTACTTTGCAATTTTATGGTTCATGTTCTCATCTGCACTATTTTCGTTCCTGTATAAAGCAAAGAATATATATAGTCAAATCAAGAGTGTCGCTTGATCAGTATGCACCGAAGCGGCCTAGGAAAGAATAAGAAATCATTTGATCAATAACTTGTTATTGGCATGAGCGTTGGGCAGAAAATGACTTCGGAAGCGAATTATGCTCTGATGGAACCCTGCAGGAAAATGAGAAATGATTGTTTCATCCTACTGCATGATGTAAAGATAACAGTATAGCTGTTTACAGCTGCGGGTGAGCACTTTCGTCATCCAAATGGGATATATTGTCAGTGATGACCGTCCAAAGGTAATTTTCTCATCATTAGAAGAGTGCAGTGCTCGTTAACAGAGTGTAGTACGAAGCGAACAAGATATTCCTCAGTTTTCTGGTCAGGCATAATTAACCACGAGCGAGCGTTAAAGTGCAATTTGAGCGAAGGACCTATTCGCAGGTGCACAACTCTCAATACATCTACAGGGGTGCAATTTTGCGCATTATTTCGTAATAGTAAAGAGTTTCATAGGTCGCACATCGGAGTTCTAATTTATTCGTACATCAGAATTTTAACTTAAACACGTTCTTCTTGGGTTTAATGTTACTGATGAGAGACGTGGGTAGTTATGCAAAACCAAATTGAGCGTCTTATACGTTAGATTTCATTTTTGTCCTATATAAACAATTTAAACAATTTATTTACCACAGGTGTTACAGAGGTAGAATGTTTCTTAAGTCTAGTACAATGGTCAAATTTACGTATAGCTACCTGTGGGCCCGAACAAGTTCAGTAACTTCTAAGGCATCTTAAGTACTTCCATAATGATGTAGGGGAATTTGTTGACGAACAATTGGACTAACAGATAAAAGGCATCCAGCAAACTGCAGCCACAGCTTACTCCCAAACTTGATGAATTCTTAAAAGCCTCGGGAAGCTCAAGGTTGTTTCCTTAGGATGTCGAGGGCAGCTCTTTATGTTTGCCAACGAGCGAGACGAGGTCTAATTACGGGCGCGCTTTGGTCGTAAGGTGCGCTTAAGAGGCGGTCATAACGAGCTTTTAATGAGCGTCTCAGTCACAGCGCGTAAAGGCTTACTGCGTCCCCTAAAAACTTGAGATTCTCAAAAACAAACTTTTTACTTTATTAGGTCACCGCCGCGCAAATCGACTTGTGGGCTGTGGTTTGAGTTAAACATGTGTAGCGAGGCCGTCTCGGAAGGCTTTTGTCTTAGTCTGCCTGCCCAAAGGAAGTTGAAAATCTTAAAACTATGACTCGACAAACTACAAGATTCAAACAAAAGATTGGCAAGGAAACATGATTCGACAAACGGCATCAAGATTCGAACAGAAAAATGGTTCTCAATGTTAATTGGTTTCTTAATAAGGTAATTTCTTAGTATTTTTACGCCGGACGTAATTCCGAATTTGTTCGAAAGTCAATGTGTTATTTAGTAGAGATGTACTCGCTGTAGCGCGCACCTCTTCTATCAGAAATTACAACAACGCAAGCGTGTCACTAATTAACTCATCCCTAGCATAATATATTTCACTGCACTTCTTTCACTATATATCAACGCTTTTCGATCATTTGCTTTGGAAGAATTGATTTTACTGCAAGTTCTATTCACTCCTTTTAAAATGATTGACTTGATGAATAGAAGTATTCGCTATTTTGTAAGAATTGATTTTGCTGCAAGCAACATTTACTTCTTAGAGACGAATTTATTATGCTTCAAGTACTATTTTCTATAAATACTAATGTTTTGCTTCTTGCAAATCCTAATTATGAATAAAAGAGCAAAGAAAGTAGCTT
>JACJUY010005349.1:0-61132 GCA_014220935.1 Platorchestia sp. MABIK | reverse complement strand
TTATTAGCACACCCACAAGCACGTCAGGTGTAGGGACATCTGGTCAAGTGCTCATCAGATCAGAGGCCTTCTTTCCAAGTCAGGAACGCGCTTGAAATTTACAATTCCCTTTTTCACGATTACGTGCAAATAAAACAACACAGCTTTCCTACTTTGAGCTCCGTGCGAGAGTTAAAGCCTCAAAGCACTCGTTAGCTAATGAATGTTTCAGGTAAGGTTTGAGTATTACATTATATCTTGTTTTTAGAATAGCTACTTCCGGATGTTAATTTCCTGATATCAAATCAAAACAGGCGGAGGAATGCAAATGCGCTGCGGGCAACCTAAGCCTTTATATCGTAAGCAAACACTTCTTTTTCCTGGTTACTCGTTCATCGGAACTCATCAATTCTACGTTGGTCACTAGTCTTGTGGTGACTAGTTTTCATTAGTCACTAATGGTATAGTAAATTCTAATTCTCCACCAGTCACCAATTCTTCCATAGTCCCCAATTCTTCACCTGTTGCTAATTCTTCACAAGACGGTAATTCTACAGCAGACACTACTTTTACACATGTCACTAATTCTTCACACGTCATTAATTCTTCACTAGTCACTAAATTTTAACTAGTCACTGATTCTCCACTAGCCAGTAATTCTCCATTAGTGAGCAGTTTTCGAATGGTCACCAATTCTCCACTAGCCAATAATTCTCCATTATTCAATAGTTCTCTAATAGTTCTTCACAAGTCAGTAATTCTCCATTAGTCAATAGTTGTCTACTTATCACTAATTCACCACTAGCCAGCAATTCTCCTTTAGTCAATAGTTGTCTACTTATCACTAATTCACCACTAGGCAGCAATTTCCATTTGTCAATAGCTCTCCACCAGTCACAACTCTTCACAACCCACCAAGGCTCCATAACCCGCTCCTCGCAAGTTACTGCTTCCTCAGAGGTCGCAAATGAATGAGACGCCTGCCCGCAGTGTGTGATGATGACACTTGAGCTCCTCATACACGAGATGTGCGTTCTTGCTCTTACACTTTACTTCAGAGCCATAGGTCTGCTCCCTTACATACATTTCGGTGCCATTATGCAGCTTCGAACTTAATCCTACCACTGAAAATTTCAGGGATAAAAGTGAGGATCAAAATGTTACTATTTTTCATTCATTTTACGCGCAGGACAATCAACCTTGATCTCGGATACGCAGCAAGAACAAGACTCCACGGCTTTCTAGTGTGATACAGGGAGAAAAACAATTGCACGGAAACTGTATCTTGCTCGGCGGAAGTCAAGAGAGGAGACCAAGGTCAGACTCGAGCGCCTGCGTAGGTGTCCCCTTGGGGCAGAGGAAGATGCGTGAATTATTCAAGGATCAGCAGCCATTGACTTGATGTGCCCATACATCCCATGTCTCAGACCATGGAGACTGTAAGCCTAGCGAGTAAACTTGTGTCGTGGGCCATGGAGACTGTAAGCCTAGCGAGTAAACTTGTGTCGTGGGCCATGGATACCACAAACTTGGTAAGAGTACTAGTATCTAGAGCCGTACAGTAGATTCCTCAGATCTTATTAGAATAAATAAATCTGAGAACTAGTATCTGAAGAACCTTACTTGGATCTGCAGCCATGAATCCTATAAACCTTACGAGAGTAGTTCGACTAAAGTCTTTGCTAGACTACTGTGAGCTGGGGACTGGATCCTATAAACCTTGGGAGAGGACTTGGATTTGGGGGCATGGATCCAAAAAACAACCTCACGAGCACGATAATTTACAGGTTGCTTGACCTTCTGGGCCTATGGGACCCTGAACTTCACTAGAGAAAGAGGGTCTAAGGAGTCAACTACTAAAGACAGATTTAAACCCAATAAAACATAAGACTGTCCAGAGTTTCACAATGAACCTCATTAGTAAATAAGACAGGAACCATGTGGATGTAAGACAGTTTCCGTATTAGCGAATGGGCCCTATTTTCATCGACAGTACCTTTTCCTACGAGGAAAATTTATCAATAATATTAGAACAGTATGAATAATCCGAATCAATAATTTCAATAATCAAAATCAAAATTAGCACATCACACTAGTAAATCGCTACTTAATCTTCCATTTTAATCTTACACCAACTCATCTCGACGATTTGACACAGCAAATGGAAAATAAGACCGCAAATAACGAGTATATTAGCTTCAGTCGAAGGACATTGACTTGTGCATTGTCTTATGTGTGTTCCGCTCATACGAACATTTACTGATGTAGTGAACTCACAGCTGTGCAGGAGTGACACTTAACAGAAGTTCAATTGTGATGAAGAGATGAATCGCTGTCACAAAGCGGTGTTGATAGAGCTACAGCGAAACCACTAAGTGGTTGTGATGAGGTGAATCGCTGTCACAAAGCGGTGTTGATAGAGCTACAGCGAAACCACTAAGTGGTTGTGATGAGGTGAATCACTGCCACGAAATGGTGATTAAAAACAGATTTCACAATAAGAAGCAGATAATTTTGGTCCACGCTTGAGACCAAACCACGGTCTCTAGCGAATCCGTGCATGAACCATGCATGAGATGAGAATCCGTGCTCAGAAACATTTGTAACGCGTTAAATAAAAATGAGTTGAGTCTGAGCGAAGAAGTAAAAAAAGTAAAAATGATACAGGCAAAAAGAAGTGAAGTTACATGTGTCTACCGCAAAAACTTACCTGGGAGGTATTACCCACAGCTAAATTTTTTTTCGGTAGACAAGTCAGCGGTAAGCACTTGCAAGTTGCGACGGAAATAAAATTGTGTTGTTTAGATTTAAAATTTCCTAAAATTTTCTAACAACACCAAGAAAATGAGAGATAATATTAGAAACTTAAAGACGTGTAAGTTTTTCACTGTAAATTGAAGTTAGGACGGTGAATTGGGAATGAGCAAACGGAGCTCGGTGCTAGTTTTAAATATATGAAGGAACACATTTATATGAAGGAACACATATTATATGAAGGAACACATATTATATGAAGGAACACATATTAAATGAAGGAACACATATTATATGCAGGAACACATATTATATGAAGGAACACATATTACATGAAGGAACACATATTATATGAAGGAACACGTTTAATATGAAGGAACACATATTATATGAAGGAACACATTTAATATGAAGGAACACATATTATATGAAGGAACACATTACATGAAGGAACACATATTATATGAAGGAACACATTACATGAAGGAACACATATTATATGAAGGAACACATTTAATATGAAGGAACTCATATTATATGAAGGAACACATTACATGAAGGAACACATATTATATGAAGGAACACATTTAATATGAAGGAACACATATTATATGAAGGAACACATAAATTCACATTCTTGGAGTTTGAAAATAAAATGAAAACAAACGCATATAACATAAAAAACAATACATCGTAGCACAAAACAAAAAAAGGAGTAAACATCCGACAGAAATAACTGTTAACTAAGCAAGCAAATCGAAGTTACGTTGAGAAGATAGAACGCAGTATACGAAGAAAAGTAAGCCTTAAAAAAGTCAAGCGCTACCGGAAGCCTCAAAGGGACCCAAGACAGGGAGAGAGAGAGGGGGCAGATGACAGCTTCCAAGGAAATGCACAAACAATTTACAAGAAGTCGAGGGGATAAGCAGAGAAGCAACTGAGGAGCATGAGAAGATGCAAGCAATGAAACGAGAGAAAAACAAAGCACAAAACGCCAGATGGCGTTTCCTCCCGGTGCCTGCGCACCTCCTCCACATGGGGGAGCATGCAGCAAGCAAGAATTCCTCTGTTTACTATGCACTGAGAAGAAGAAGGGGGAGAAGGATCCCTTTCAATGCACTGGGGATCGTTTTTTAGACCGTTGCGTCGTCGTAGCAGTACAACTGGCAGCATAAGTTCTTCTGAGTCAACTTGGCTACGCTTCGTCATTGTTTTTCATGTAAGAAATTCTCAAGTTTGAGCTAATACAATTCCAGCACTCAGGAGCTGCTACGCGCAAAGTGCTCATATTTAATTCACAACGATGTAATTTACTCAACAGTTTCGATAAAAACGAAAAGATTTGAAGTAACCGCGTGTGAATTTGATGAATCTCTTGGATCAATGAAAAGCAACTCGATATTCCAGAAAGGGACGTAGCTGGAGCACTCCTGATAACGTTAATACGCAATGAACTGGACGCTATCTAGAGAAGAATTCATTAAAGGTAGTCGATAGAGTAAAGTAGAGAACAAGTAGCACGGTGCTAGCTCTAAATTACACGTGCATAATATTTAAGTTACATCGAGAGTGCGATACACACTGGGTGTAGGAAAGACGGCATATACGCCGCATAGAATGCAGCATACGTACAGAACACAGGGAGATAGAGTGGAGCACAAACACAGAGCTATGGATCAGCACATAGGGTAATGCAGCAGTGCACCCAGTGGCAAGGAAAGTCACCCGTCACACTTAATGAGGCATGAGCTGGGAGGACCTCAAGTCATAGTACCAGCCTGAGTGATGTGAGGGAAGTTGAAGAGCGTGGCTGAGGGGATCGATGGGTGTGAGGGAAGGGGGCGAGAGGGCGCTGATGTACACTGCGTGCGCTACCGGACAACAGTTCTCGATCATATTTCGGCCAGCCAGTTCGCCGTTTATTGGTTAGAAGCCGCGACGTAGCTGAGCTGAATTTTGAAGACCGTAAAAGGAATGTATTAAGAAGTAAATGAGTTCTGCTGTATTACTTTTTGAAATGTTTATGCCATCTTACCAGCGCCAGTAGCTCATTCATTAGCGAGGATAACGTGGACATCGCGATATCGTGAAATGCGACTGTAGTATATGGAACTACGCAAGGGAAGTTTTTTTATCGCGGTGATTTGAAGCGCCACGGCCTGTGAGAATTTTCTCACTTTAGGGTGCAAATTCAGCTCCCTCCAATTAACGTTCCCGCGTGAACATTGGCAGCGCTGCTTCACGTACCGTGGCTCAAGCCGTATCTAGAGCCGCGCTCAAGGCGAAAAAGCTACTTCATGTTTTATACCACGCCGTTGTGACTGCTAGCTGATGCTTGTCTCCCTCCAACTCACCAGCATTTCCCTTGCAAAAAAGGAGCTATTGCAATACCTCTGAAAATGATCAGAGGTGTTGGGTCAGGTGATGACAACACAATAGTCTGGTTGTGTCGTGTGACTGAGATCGAAATTTGACGTTATTGGAGATTTTTCCCATGATCCTTACGCTAAGCGTACACGCGTTTCATTTTCTTTGGAAAATTAATCAAAGGAGGCAGAAGGATGGATTTGCAGATCTCTCTCTCACAATGCACACTTCCCAATAGACGGATGCAATACAGATGCTGGGTAAACAATTTTGAGGCTGGCGGGCTGCACATCTCAAGACTTCTTTATTACCGAGCCAGCTGGCGTGGTGTAATGGCTACAGCCTCTCAGTGCCACTAATGGCTAAACCACTTACTGCACACGCACAGCTTTCATTATTTGTGAACCGTGAATGTCTTCGAGTACATGAACCACATGTTGAGGGATACGTGCATTAAGCAATTGACCGCTTCGTAACAAAAAATACATACTACTGGTGTAATTTCGTCAGTTAAAATTGAATTTAATCTAAATATCGTCGTAGTTCCCGCCATTGGAACTGTTCATTAATTAAGGCGCTTCGATCGCATCTGCGGAAAAGTAAAAAAGAACCCCCATCGCACTTCGCTTCCTCGATCACACGGAACCAGAATAACATTGGATCACCAGGGTCAGGTTGTGCTAGACTGCGAGTCCATTGCTCTGCGTCGAAAGAATAATAAAAAATCGTGATAGCTAGGGAGAACAAATAATTTTTTACCTCGAACAGAACACACTAATTACTACGTACATTAGAGATAGAATACGAAACGTATGCAGTGAGCACATTTCTTAATTTTCCCATGTTTCCGCAGCATCCGAACACCAGCTAGGACTCGATGAGAAGAAGCATCTCGCCCTGACTTCCGTCTGCATCTTGTATAGCGTGTGCGTGGCCTGTACTGTGCGTGCTCTGTGTGGTGTGTGGGATGACTCACGTTCCCTCATCTCAGCGTGGGTCCTCCCTTTAGGTTCGGGTCTCCCACCTCTCCCTTCAAAGAGCTCCCCTTCTTCTCTCCAATAGGAGGTTATCTTTCCCTTCCTTATGCAGGTCTCTTTTCTCGCTACTCTTCTTGTTTTTCCTCCGACAATGCACTCCGTATCTGTTCTTCGAAAGTTTTGCTCTCCTTGAGTTTTTTTTCTAACGAGAAAAAAGCGTGTTACGTTTGGGTTAGAACGCCTGGCACTACAGTATGAAAGAAAAAGCATAACTTGAGGCGCCAAAGTAACAATTTCTTGCCAATTTCCACCGATGTCGCCACATCACTTCACCAGTGCCGCGTAAGCATCAGTGCAGAAGCTGGCAGACTCGTGGAGCTATCATGTTTTAATTCGCTGAAACCCACAGCAGAATTTACCAAATTTTTGTGAAATGCATAGAAGATCGAAGTACCGATCAAACTGCAGTTTTGGTGTCAGGCAGGAGCTCCTGAACACATAATTCTTGCGCTGGTGGTTCTCAGGTGAGGCAACAGTTTTGTTCCAGCCCCTCGCAGTCATAACTCATGCCGGCATCTATTTCGCTCCTGCCCTCCCACGGCTTCCTTCCTCCCCAACCCGCCCCTCCCCACCTCTCCAGATGCGTTTCCCCTCAGCTCTGAGGGAAATGCCCTCGTAAACACATAACCCTCGACCAAACTTGTGCTATCTAGCCAGATTGAAGTATTAATAGAGAGAGCGTCAAGGTTCATAAACAAATGTTCCTTCATACAAAATCTCTCATATGTTTAAATATTTGAAAGTGAAGAAGTCCTGTGTTTCACTAGATTTTTCATTCTTTCAACATGATTCCTTATTTAAGATTCAAGATTCGTTTATTTATTTCATTTGTATACCTCAAGAATATTTTTAAATACCCTCCGCTATAGAATTATCGTCACAGGTAAATACTTGATGCATTGCACTAAATTATTCTATCTTTGTAATTCTACAATTTTACTGCCGCTTGTAGAAGTGCGTGGATTTAAGTCGCAGATAATTTGAAAATACTGAGCTTTCAAATGGCAAAATCGGGCGTCGAGCTGTCAGTACTGGAGTTAGACTTTCAAAATAAGCTCTCGTGAATGAAAGATCTTAAAATCTTTAAACCGCCACGATTTTGAGAATTTAAATTTCGAGATTTCAGGTGCGAATGAATCGGAAAAACCTAAATTCTCAGAGATTGGCTATAAAAGGGTCTCAACATCAGAACTCAGATAGAGCGCACCAACAGCTTAGATTTCAAGGCATCAAAGTTCGAACAGCGAGACTCAGCGCTTCAACTTCTAGTCTTCAACAGAAATATTGTTTTACTTCTATTTCGTGCGCATAAGCTCTGATTCAAAAGAGCAGCCTGGAGAAACGAGTCAATTCTCTCCTTGTCAAGTCTAGCAATCATTTTTTTATGTGTATGCATGTATTAGGTCCAAGAGTTATTTTGTAATGTGTAAATACGTCATATGCATTTTTCACGCATTCTCCCACCCTTGCTAAGAAAAGTGGCGTCAGTCATTATTTTAAGAAGAAAAAACTGCAGTATCGCAAGCCTCTTAAGGTGGTTTCTGTGCTGCTCGCTGACCATGCAAGTGAAACTATTTCATATGTCCACTGTTTCAGAGCCTCAACGAGCATTCAAACAACGTAAGCGAACTAGCGATCTTTCGCAATAAAATAAACATGAATTTGGTTGAAGTGCTTTAAAAAATGTGATATTTAAAGTCTTTTTTTCTGGATGCCTTCAATAATTCCTGCACCGTAACGCGATAACGTGATAGGAGAATGTAAGAGTTCAAAGATGTTCCTGAAAATCTGTTCATTTATTGCTCTACATCTTCTGAAACTATAATATAACTTCAACGGGCAGCGATGCTAATTAATTTTTCAATGAAAGATAATAACTTTCTCAGACTCTCATAGGTGTGATCTATTCATCCACTTACCTGCATTCTAACAGTTTCTTTTGTTCAAATCTTTAAAATACCTACTGGGATGTTCATTTTAAATACACCATATTACCAAATATAATTTCTGACGAGGTAGTACTATTTACTCTTTTTTGCCTGACTTGGAATTTAAGGGAAAATAAAATGTCAGAAACTTCAACTGAAATCCTCGCACGATTGCCGGTCGCGTTCCCTTTCCATAATTTCAGGGTCGGATCAGAGTCAATTCCAGGTGTCCTGTCAACTCTACGATGACGACACTTGTTGCCATTGAGCGCAGATGGAAACATGACATCAAAGAACAGTCTTGAGGAATCTAAAAACGAAGAATGCCGTAAGCATTTGAATTCATATTTTGTGAAATCTTCATTAAATATGATTTCAATGCTTACGGCATTCTTCGCTTTTAAATTGTCACGACTGTCCCACCAGGCGAACGCGATTTCCAATCGCTGCAGAACATGCCAGCGGAGGCGGAAGAAAAGAAAAGAAGTTCCCGCACCGCATCCTTCAATCTAGCTAACTCTTCTCGTCTGCTATATCAGAACACAGTTCGGGTACACAAACACACGAATATCTGCCACTGTTCTCATTGATAGTTTGAGCGCTTGCAAGCATACACATGTGAGCTCTCCTCCCGAGCATCTGCTGCCGTGTACGTACAAACATTTTCTTCTCGGGTAAGCAAGTGTTCCATGCAAAACCTGACAATACCATCACACATGACAAACGGATTCAATTCTATTTCAGCTAATACAGCGATTCTGTATATAAGAGCGAAACAGTAGAGCAATATTAAGTCCTTCAGCAAAGTCTGACTTTTTTGTAAATGATTGTACGACTTTGATCTGTGCAGCTGCTCATTGCTAGCAGCTGAGTTACCGCTTATTTTAGACTATTTACTGCTCTAAAACATTACTGCATTCCACATGGCGTCAAGTCTCTGTCTACAAGAAATCATTGCGTTGAGTGTTCCTATGAACTGAAAAATTTGTTTACATTGAGAAATTTTCGAAAGATTGGGTGCAAATAATGACTACATCCAAGTAGAGCATTCGAGAGCATCCACTCACAAAACAATAATTTAAAGGTTGCGCAAGAAAGCAGCAGCCGGGTACGTAAAACCACGCACATGAAATTTTAAAAGCTTAGATAACATTATTATAAGCATACGCTGCCTGACTCACACCCAAGGCTGCCGATTCTGCAGCCAGGAATGGGCCCTGAACCATCTCTTGAAACACGGGTTATGAAGGCTCTTTTCAAGCCCTGAGCGCAGCACCTGCTCCTATGTAGTGGTATTGATGGTCTGTACGCAAGCTCAATAACAGCTCCTATTGACTCAATGACACGCGCCCGTGTCCGTCTGAGCATTAATGTAGTCTTCTCTGTTGCAGTGCAGTGGGACGGTGTAGCTGGGCAGTGCAGCGGGCCAATGTGGCTGGGCAGTGCAACGGGGCGGTGTGGCTGGGCAGTGCAACCGGGCAGTGCAGCAGGGCGGTGTAGCTGGGCTGTGTAGTTGGCTAGTGCAGTATGCCAGTGTAGTAGGGCAGTGTAGCTGGGCAGTGCAGCAGGGCGATGTAGCTGGGCAGTGCAGCAGGGCGATGTAGCTGGGCAGTGCAGCAGGGCGATGTAGCTGGGCAGTGCAGCCGGGCAGTGCAGCCCGGCAGTGTAGCTGGGCAGTGCAGTATGCCACAGTGTAGTAGGGCAGTGTAGCTAGGTAGTGTAGTATACCGTAGTGTAGCACAGCAGTGTAGTAGGGCAGCGTAACTGGGTAGCTTGGTAACAGGGTGCAGTAGGGCGGTATAGCTGGGTAGTGCACTCAAGAGGGCACGGTGTAGTAGAGCGATATAGCAGGGCACGTGCAGCTAGGCAGCGCAGCAAATCTCTATAGCTGTATGGAGCAATGTAGCAGAGCAGCAAAACGATGCGCAGAGCGAGCACATCACAACAGCAGTAGGGCAGGGCAGCACAACAATACAGCAGTCGGCACACACAGCGTCAGCTCAGCACAATCGACACACCGCCAGCTGTCTGTCTCCCCACGCGGCCGCTCGCTGGTGACACGCAGCACCTGAGAACGAGGGTCACGCTTTTGCGTAGGTGGCGTACGCTGGAGCTGCGTACCTTGTGTAGGTGACTGCGAGAGGTGCCAGCATTCAGGTAGCTGCTAAAATTCAGATCAGACAAGAGCACTCCTTTGCGGTAATAGGACCAAAGATGTTCAACAGCACACCGAGACGCATGAGACATTTTAAGGGTTCTTTGGAAACATTTAAAAAGAAGGTGGATGGATTTCTGAGAACGATTCCTGGCAAACCACCTCTTCCTCATTACTATTAGTCTGCTGCAGGGAACAGCATACAGCAGCAGCTCGGACATGAGGGCGAGCGTGGTGTAACTTGCGCCAGCAACTGGGCAACATATCAACGTGGCCCAAATCTGAAGCATTCAAACACTAACCCAAGGAACCCAAGGTGCTCTGCGAGTTCGCTACACACACCGTACCTTGTGTAGGTGACTGCGTGAAGGAACCTCTGCATGTAGGTGTGTAGGCTTTCTAATTGATAGAATTTTAATACGTGTGTAATGACATAAAGCTAATCACGCGTTCAAGTCAGCGCGGTGCGCGAGATATGAAAAATTTAGAGATGTGGACACATAAATACCGTGTACAATTGGATGTGTTCAGTAAAATTATCGATCGAAGAGGCCCAACAAAAAGACTGCACCCAAAAAAGAGAGTAAAATTGAATTTCCTTCTGAATTTCATGGACTGCTTCTTATCAATTAACGGAACGTACTCTTACTGTTATTCAAATGTACACCTATTATTAGTGAAAAATAATGATTTCCTTCTCTATACATGAAATCTTCCAATTACTGTATTAGGACTGCTACGTTCGAACAATCCCACCAGATTTCAACACGGCAAACAATGAAGAAATTGAGCGACCAAGTCCACGTGGGGACCATGCGGCTGCCCAACCACACGAATCTAGACGAAACATTAAAATAATAGTTAAACCATCGTTTCGAATGGAGTTGAAGTATGAGGGTACTTTTTTCAGCACATGAAAGGCCATGTGCGATAACGCACCGCTATATGCACCCTAACCTTCGACCTGCGGACTGCTTATAAGCAAGGTTGAAATATCTTCTTCCAAAAATGAATCGCTAATTGATCAGATATTGAAGCTAGAATTTTATCCGTGTTTCATGAAGATGATTTTGTTTCTCGAACCAATACGAAGATATTAGTATTTATAACATTGGAAGAGATTCGATTTAAACCTATACTGCGTTTGCATTTACTTCGGCAAGTCAACTTATGAGAGAGAGAATTTTTTTCTGTTACTGATTGCTGTGGGATATCGGTAGAAGGGCGAGGCCTCGGTAGGGCAAATTATTCCAGCACTCATTCGTCTAGGATCAACCTAAATTTTCGACGTGAATACCGTTGCACTAGCTGCTTCATTTTTGTCCGTCCGTGTAGTGATTTCGTTATGTACCTGCCTTCTTTGCAAACGAGACACACAAACGTAATTTCAATTTTAAAATGTCAATTATATTCAACCTCGGCAATCAAATGAAATAAATCAAATTCTGCAATATTGAATCTACAACTCCAGATCTTCAAAAGTGAAGAACGAGTGTTTTGCCTAATTCCTTTTTTCCTTGAGACTGCCCTTTTTTCGACTCTCGTATCGCATGAAGTGTACTTGTTACAATACATTTGAGTTATCATTCATTTACTGCGCATAACTTACTCATTTAAATATTATGGAATACTCCATAATGTGTGAAGAACTCGACACACTCGTACTCTGGTAAATTTTGACTATAATTACAAATCACGTAACAAAATTTGCAATCAAACTAAACAGAATCGATAAATTACTAACGCTGAATTTGTAAATGGGAATTCCAAAGCAGTTGACTTCTAAGAATAGGGATGAAAATAATTGAACATTGAAAAATTTATTCGACACATCTGTGAACGTTGCTCGGGATTTGTTACTCGAATTTATTTTCAATCCGGCAATCAACGATAGTTGCATTGCACACCAAATCGATGACAAAATTTCATGGCGAGATTGCCAGAATTAATGTACACGAGATATGATTAATATAAAAGAAATATTTACTTCGCCCAAAAAATGATTTAATCTCCTGTGAAATAAATGTACAAATTATGTAGCGTTCTAACAAGATAGAACCGGTGAGAAAACTATTACGTTGAAGTATACATCAACCATTCCTCCTATTAATGAAATGCATCCTATTAAGAGCACGCTACTTTATTACTGGATTATCCCTTGAAAAAGTAGAAACAGGTACAAAAATTTCAAGGCCACCTTTAGCAGCGAGTCGACATAAATGCGCCTTAGACTTCTGGTAGATCACAGTCCGAGCACAGATTCTGGTGTCCACCAGGAAATCTTCTTACCGACCATGCGTATAACTGGTTTTATCCCATGCAACGAGACTAGATATGAGCACTGCACTTGCAATCAGGAAACTTTCAATGAAGTATTTGTTGATATTCGAAATTTGTTGTACTATAAACTTTTAGAAAATAATTTAGAAACATAGATAATTAAGCCTGAAGGAGACAATGACAAAAGGCTATAAGCACACTTTCTACACATTTCGCATTTTCTGTCGAACAGACAGATCTTC
Organism: Platorchestia sp. MABIK; assembly: GCA_014220935.1. Taxonomy (NCBI): domain Eukaryota; kingdom Metazoa; phylum Arthropoda; class Malacostraca; order Amphipoda; family Talitridae; genus Platorchestia; species Platorchestia sp. MABIK. Next base: position 48,390 of record JACJUY010005349.1, on the reverse strand, counting down.
TGCAAAAGTCTACGCAACACATTTTTATTGTAAATGAAAACGAGTTTTGACCGCATTTGAACGCTTACAGCACACAATGAAACACAATACACAATGAAACCAGCCCTCGCGCGGTAGCTCATTCATTTTTGCCTGTCTGACCCTAGTACCCCAAAACGTGGATGCAGGTGCGCACGTAGCTCGGCTGCCACGGGGCGCCTATTTCTTTACATGAGCGTTACAGCTGCAGCGCGGCGCGTACGCGGCTGTCGGGGGCGGCACGAGGCTCTGCTTGGCAGTGCGTACCCGCCCGTAGGAGAGAAGTCTCAATCTTGTGCAATGGCATTCACACGTACTGTATGAAATTACAACGAATGGTCAAACAAGGTAAAGTAAGTAAAATGCAAGGTCAACACTAGATATGTGCAACACAGCGCATGGTTAAGACAACGTATGATCAAAACAACCCATGAACAACGGAACGAATGTTCAACACGACACACGATCAACACAACGTATGATCAACACAACGCATGGTCAACAAGATGTTGTACATGGGGAGCGCGTAGTCGAAACAATTTCGTTGAATTATCTTCACTAACTTCTGTCCCTATAGCTTGAAGAAAACTTTGAGTGAGAGAAGGAGCAAAGTCCGTACATTACAGCCTCACTTCAACACTTCCCGTGTATGCTAATTGCGGGCAAACAGTGTGTACAAGGGTCGACGGAAATTAACAACCGTGAATGGGGCCTGAAAGCCAGGGTGCCATTAGCGTTTCAACAAACAGAGAGGGCAAGCGTCGCGAAACATCGTGACGACCGAGGGCGTCTCGAGTGAAATGCGCGAGGGGCAAGTAATGGTCAACACAGAGGCACAAACTAATGCAAGCTTATACTAAGCAAACAACTCAGCCACAACCGTGTACTCTTATCGACTCAAGTGCCACGAGTGAAAAGCTGTCCACCGAGTGCGACGCACTGGGCTCATTTTACGAAACATCACACAGTGTCATATCAGAGCGAGTGCTGCGTTTATTTTAGGCACGCAGGATGATGGCGTGCGCAACTTGAAAGTTCATTCAATTTATTGGAGGGTTTAAAAATGTCTTCTTGAGCATCGTTTAACTCAACAAAGTGGATTGTAGAGTGTGAGAGATTACTAAATCAGGATGCAATTTCATTGAGTGTGGATGAATCGGAAAATATTAGAATCAAGTGGAAATGAAAAAGTCCGTGTGAATAGTAAAAAGTATAAACAATAGAGGTTGGATTAGAGGAGCAGGATATTTTCCGGTGCACTTGAATGCTGTGCCTTCACGGGCGAGGGTAACATAAAACTGAACCAATAAAAATATCCTCGGGCAGTTCATCTCCGACCGGGAAGTGCAGCCAGCGTTCGAGTAAACTGTTCGGAACAGAAGATATTTGAGGAACAGCTACGCGCACTTTCCCACACTCACTTCTTCAGTTATTTGTGGAAGTAAGTGAAGCTTGTGAGCTTAAGCTCATAGCCTTCTAGATGGTGTGGAAAATGAAGGTATAAGTTTCATAGGCCTGAACCAATGCTTGAACGTAACCCTCCTCTTAGGGAATATTTATTATTGCATAAAAAATGACTGTAAAAACGGTAACATACTGAATTTTCCATATGCATTTTAGGCAAAACGATATGACAATCCTTGAAAAATTGAGTCACTTATAGTTTATGGTGAGAACACTTACTTCAGAAAAAATCTCAGAGTAAAATTAATATCAGAGTGCTATGTTCTCGTTCGCATCAAAGTGAACAAAGTATCAGCATCTAGAAAGAAGTCGAAATCTGTTGTCTGCATGAGCGTAAAGAATGTAATGGCTCTTTTGGCCGGCCCTTTCCGCAGTGTAAGGAGAATCAAGTGTCAGAGAGGGGATTTAAACCCACGATAAAGAAAGACGAGATTAGTGAAAGAAAGTTTACAGAAAAGTAGAAAATAAAAGATAGGTGGAACAGTCCTATCATACACGAAACAAAACTTGGAGAACATGAGCGCAAAAACAATGAACTGGAAGATTTTCATCATTTTATTCAAAGTAGGTGTGTGTGTGGGAACCGAAATTAGTGCGCACGACTGCACAAAAGAATATTCCAGTACTCGTGAGCTTAAAACGTTTTTTGTACAGTATTCCTCCACGTGGTTCTTCGACAAGTATCAAGTACCCACATTTCTACCACCTTAAACCCCTTCGATTTCAAATGAAATTTTACTATTCAAATTTCGAACTCCCATTACGCCCACAAGTTCTGTGCTTAAAAACAATAAGGATGCTTCCTCCAGCGCTTAACTTTCTTAACAACCCCATCCAACTCCTCCCCTCGCTATGGTTTTGCTCACTTTTTTCTCTCCAGCAATGCTCTAGCACCCCAGCGCTATCATTTTCCGGCTTTTCTGATACAAAGAATGTAACTCTCTTCTAGTACTTAATGAGAACCACGTAATTATATTTTGATTCTTAATTGTAATAAACAATTTTGGAAACTAATTCCTCTGTGAGAGCACAACTCTACAGCAGTTTCCCTCCGTCGACTTCTTCATGTACATAATTCTGTTATAATGATGAGTTTTTTGAGTTTACTTGAAACGAACATTTTTTCCATACCACATGACGAGCGACGAATTGTTACAGTTCTAGGCTAGGCTATGATGACTACTTAATCCTTACATCTAGAGCAGAGTTACCAATAATTCGAGCATAAAGTTCAACATCTACAGCCCGATAATGATTTCTGACCTAATGCGGCAGCGCTCGCTATACATAGTCGCAAGCCGGCGCCAAGTCCGCCACGATGTGCAGACTGGTTAGACCTGCTGCAAAGACGCGCAGATCCTGCAGCTCCGAGCAACACCTGCCGACAACATGTAGTGGATACATTGAGCTTTTTCGAATGGGGCAGGTGTTGGGGATACTGGGATACATTTGGCTTTTTCGAGTGCCATTACCGCGGCCATGCTCGTAATAATTTTGCGGCGATGCGACCAATACACTGAAACACTGACGACAACATTCGCGGTACGCGTGTGTGTTGGCCCTTTCCAGCGTCATACCAAAACGGCTGCAAACAAGCCCGAAGCGTTCACAGTCGAAAGCAGCGAATGCATTGCCGGGCTAAGCACGGTAGGCCACTTGAATATCATATGGGTACCATACCAGATAGGGAGCACAGCACGGCGATGTTTTGCTTCGGCTAAGTTAAGGGCAACAAAAAATGAGAGAAAAACTGCTTAAATCATGGTCTCAATATTTACAGGCTTCGTTTGTCTATTCACGAAGATAAAAAAAATTTATCATTTGAAAATTTTACTAAAGAATACAATCGCATAAACTTCTGAACACTTGACATTCCTCTCTTGTCTGGAATAGACATTTGTTAACCAACACATGGTTTGTGATCGTGGACACGACCTTAGAAGGAAAGTCATATGAAGCCGATTTTATAACCAATGTTTAGAAACAGCATTGTTCATGCTAGTCAGAATTTAAAACTGAAACGAAGTGAAATATTCAGTAAAATTTGTACATCACAAAAAAATAATCGGTGACTCCGATCAAGATACATTAAGAGCCCTTCAATGTAGTTCTTTTCATGCTCTTGTTAACAGGTTTTTCAAATTGAGCACGCGTTATCACCAAGTTGGTATGATTTAGATATTACATATTTACATAATTCAAGCTAAATTAAATGATTTCATCTAAATTCTCACCTTCATATTAAAATATAGACGTCACATATCAGTAATGGTACAAAATCAGTAATGGTACAAAATTTATCAAACTCCGACTAGCTCCTAATAAGAAATGTACTAAAAAGCGCTCCAAGCTAAAAAGTTTACTTGCAAGCGAAAACGAGCTTGAGTAATGTTCAATTGTAAATATTTTTTAGTTTTTATGTAGGTATCCGTATTTTTCTAGCCTTTTCATAGACAATGTGTCCCTCATCCAGTATACTTTTCAACATGCACATATCAATTATAACATGAACGTTATCTGAAAATGACCGAAATTTTAAACTTAAAACCGTTTAGGTTTCCTCGATCATCTTCACCAAAAAATCTCTCACGGCTTCCAACACTCTCTTCTTTTAATTTCAAATCAAAGAACTTGAAAAGGATTCATGTGGCACATGAGGCTGTCACTCATAACCCCACCATAAAGTGAGACTCCGGCCTCGACTTCAGCTCGCGTTACCGAAGAAATAGCATCTACAGAGCCCAGTGCAGGTTCCAGCGGGGCACTGCAGGCGCGTCTGGAACGTAAAGAATGTCGCGGCCAGCTGTGCGGGCCCTCGGGTGCATTTTACATGCAGGGTCCGGCTCGTTAACGGGCCCCACATTTCACGAGTAATGATGACCGGAGTGGGACGCCCGCATCTGGCTGCTTCGGGCCCGGAATGCCCGCAGAACAAAGTTGCGCCACCAATAATAATAAATACTTTTCAATAGAGTCACAAAATAACAAATGCATTATAACATCGGGCCACAAACAACATGTACATTATGAGATCCAACAAAAAATAATAATAAAAATATCTCTGCTCTGAGTCACAATAAATATAACAAATTATCCTGCCAGGGTACAAAGAAAAATGAATGCGAATAGCTCAGGATTTCAAAGAAGGATAAATACCGTTTACATGCATTGCATGCAGCAGCATGAACGAAGGCGACGTTTATGTTCAGCGTCGGCAAAGTGAAAGCATCATTACTGAGAAGAAAGCTCTTGACGCCGACAGAACCCAATTCAGCAGGACAGAAAATTTTACAGAATTAAGCATGAGATAAGAATGAACAACAAACGAGCAAACACCAGAGAATAAATCGACACTTTACTTCCTATGCCTTTTTCTTATCAGGAAAACCGACTACTATCCTGTGACCTGATCGTTCAAACCATCATCTGGCGACCTCGCGTAGAGATTAGGGAGTCAATTTTACGAACATAACCAGGTTCACGTGAATAAACAACTTGTAATAGAAGCTTAGTTTTGCCAAGCAAGGGCCGGAGTGAACCTGTATTCAAAAAGGAACCGAAAAAATATTAAACCGTCATATTCGGTGATGAAATATCTTATTCGTATTGTTATTTAAAAGTTTAAAAAATGTACCGGTCTTCCCAACTATAAAAAATAGGAGAAGTACATTGTAAAAGTAAATACAAAGTAAACACAGCATGTTATTGGAACTTGTAAAATCTGCATGCAGTTCATTCTCCGGTAACGTTCGGCGTTCTCTCTCATGAACAAATCGGGCACTCACAGATAATGACTCGTAGCAAACAAGTCAAAGTTCCCAACACAAATGAATTTCTCAAAAGTTAACAAGCTTGCAGACTAGTTAATGAGCCTGCTGACTAGCATTTAATTGACTCAACAACTATTAGAGAAGCTGCCCAGAAATTTCTGAGCTGGTATTTTAACTAAATGGATCATATTAGCACTCCTTAGTTTACTGTTGCTCCTTGTATGACATGGTTAACGTATACAAATATTTAACACTCGATTTTGTGGGTAAGAACAATTTAGTTTGTCATGTAAGGAAATTCTCCACACGACAGGCATTTTACAGATATGTACATATCCGTCAGTCTCCAGCAGAGTAAGCGGCGGCTGGAAACATTCCATGCCTCCAGTGTACTCTGCAACCAAGCAAGGGTTGCGACTGGTGGCGGTGCTTTAACAGCTGGCCGAAGGCTCTGACTCATCTTCGGATATTCCTGATATGGAGTACCAGCGTCCAGTCTTCTGAAGATAATTATTAAGATACTAAAATTTGCATCTCATTTGAGAACAAATTTTAGAAAGAGAGACGCTGCAGCGGACCATCTGGTGCCCGCTTGATGATGTTCAAATGCGGTGGACGTCCATCATTTTCTGATGCCCTGTGAGGACGCAAACAGCACCTGGCCCGAGCGAGGTCCTTCACGTGGTACTGCGTGACGTTGGGATCTCTGGAGCATACTCGTACACAGTCCAGTATGTAGGATGCTATTGATACAAAGTCAAGAGGACCACTAGATTTGCATGAACACGTATTTGCTGTACACTCTGGCACCAGGCACCACCATAAAAAGCACCTCTAGAAAGAGCCGCTCCATAAAGGGTACTTCCATAAAAAGCAGTTCCAAAAAGGGAACCTCACACGGCAAACAGTCACGTCGCACTCCGCCCTCCTCAATGCTCAAATGAAGCAAATAAGCCCAACTGTTAGCGGCTAACCTATTGCGCATTCATCTAGTAATGCATCTTCATTATTGCACCAAAAGAGGTGAATTTTTTTGTCATTTTGAATTGTTAATGTAATTTGTGTTGAATTAAAATTACTTAGCTTACCTTCATTTTATCATTGCCTTTGCTATTCAGTTGACGCTCAAAAAATTAGATATCTCTATTTAGTAATATTATTTTGTAATGTTATATTATAATATTATTAAATTGGTTTCTTAAGGCTGGTTTTCATTTCATTGGTCATGGATCAAATATTCTATCATTGAATGTTCAATATTTATTTACAAAGTATTGTACAAATGCGTCGAAGAATTGAGTTAAGAACTTTCTTTTTGTCTGTCAAAAAAGTATTTTTTGTAGTTGTTTTGCCACATGCTACAACTCGCTATAATGCTTCACCGCGATTTCGCGTGCTGCGTTAGACCATACGTTTCATCTTTCACTTTTGGAACGAAATACCTAGCAACACATTTTTCATGTCGTTTTTGTGGCATAATGTTCGGCGAATAAACTTCGTTGACAAGTGAAATTAGTAGTTGTTAGAGAAGCTTTGTTACCCAAAGATGGTTGTGTTTTCTATGTAAGGGCGACGAACCGATGTCTGGCATACAAAATCATAAAACCCCACACATGTGAATAAACATCATGTAACTGCGAGTAGTGACGTCAATATCAAAGATTTTCATTCAAAATTTTCCGAAAAATGTCTTCCACATAAAATGACTTTGCAAGCAGGCCACCAGCTGGTTTAGGAGCTAGCGAGCACTCTGGCATGCAGTGATGAGACTTATTTACAGAGGTGATGACTGCAGAACTAAAGAATATGTGCTCCCCAAAACACACCATCTACTGACATTTGTTTATGATAAACTTTCGTTAGTAGTCATTAGAATGAAATCACGAGAGAAAGAGCTACGAAGTCTTTCTTTCCATAAGTCATACAAAAGATCTTATCATACATCTGCATAAAACCAAGAAAAACTAGGAAAAGGACGTCATCAAATGAATCGATGCTGCTACAAATTCATTATGAAAATCCTTTATTTTTTCAAGTAATGCGTCATTTCACTTTAAAATGAAATAACCTAAAATGAAATTGAAATAAAAAAGAATGAAATTATATTAAATTAAACCAAGCGCCATGAATTAGAAGCTAGTAGGCATGAATGGTTTCATCAGCATGTAAATTAAAAATTTTAGCTTTGTTGACGTAGCCCGACAGACAAAACGCAGAGGACCAACGGAGAAAGCCGAGGTTCAGGTACGGCGCATCGTGCAAGCACAGACTCTACACCCCACTCTGTCACATTTTGCACTAAGCATGTTGCTCACGCCCCGAAATGACGGTTTCATCGTGTGAGTTGTACTGCCACAAGCAGCGTCCAAAATTCTCTCGGTATGTCAACTGGCACGTTAGCATTCGCTAGGTACGTATTGATTACAAGATAGTACAGGTTTTTCGGCTCTAGGAGTCGTAGTTGCAATATTTCGGCGTAGACTTATACGCGATTTTATCTCACGCATATTATGGATTGTAAGATGTGTGTACATCTTATTTTCCTCGCAGATAGTTTAATTTTATTGCAGTCTACATAGTGTGCACGGCCCGTCAAAAACGACGGGATTCAGTACCTTTCTTGAACAAATTTTTCACATGTGGATGACAAACAAATATATCAATCCTAACAGTACCCGTGACCAAAAATATTCTTGTACTTGTGCACTGGTGAAACTCGTCTCACAAATACGGTCATTATAACTATCCTTATGAGCGTGACAGAGAAATGGAAGAAGCGAACCCCAAACAAATAAACCAAGGGTATTATTTAGTGAAAATTCCTTGGACAATGTCATCGTTAAGCTAGGTGGACCCGTGAAAAAATTCCGTCAACCTTACCTAACCTATGTTAGCTATGTTTCTTAAGAAGGGGACACCAAACAAATATATAAATAAATACAAAAATAATCACACAACGGGTATCATTAGGTTAGATTATTCAAGAGCGCAATTTCTATTTTTCAGAAAACTGTAGCATTGGTAGGAACTAATTGAACTTAATGTTCTCTACGACGCCTTCGAGTTCAAATCCATACCCTCGTGGGTTGAATGGACAGTTCATCTGTATCACCATAAATCCTCGGTAATTCATCAAATACATGCATCCGAACAGCCAGGTAACTCTCAAGTTTCTTTTTCGCAAAATGGTTTTCGGACCTATGTTTGAACAAGGACCGAATCTTTCACTTTCGAGTGATGAATGCCCAATGACTCGTTTCTGAGCATCATTAGAATGCTACGATGCTCCCACTCTAGTATTCAGACGACGAAGAGTTCGTGATTTGCGTCTCCCCCTCCAGTGGACGCAGCGCTGAGCCAAATTAAAGGCGTCTTCATCACTAGAGAAACACGACCCACGTGTTTCATTAACTGTTAGTAAAGCCACAGGTACATATATCCCTCTAGATTTGATCTCGTCATATTACCTTACCCCTTTAAGGTCCAGGCGAATTTCAAAATCCATTTGTTAAAACATCTCGCATACATGCTATTTCTTATGGAATTTGCACCTTGATATGTTCTTTGAAGTTAATTGCCGAGTGGTGGGTTACTCTTCATTCAAATGTCGATAAAAACATGATGCTAGTGGCAGTCTGATAAAGGTGGGAGAAATTGCAGCACAATAAGCAAAAAAATTCAAACGGTAAAGAGTTGAAGTTGACGAAATATATCATCCTCTAATGAAAGGGCAGATTTTTCAAACAATTCCTTCGTCATGATGGTACAGCTAGCAGCTGTACCGTCACAAGAATGCAAATTATACGAATATCCGACTCCAGATTCCTACAATGCAGCGGTAAACAGAAAGACCATGTAGAAACAATACACGCTGTTTTGCGGGGTTTCCGGCAGCCCCCGGCAGACTCGTCTTGGTTCCGTCACAGAGTCTGAGAACACTTCAGCCAGCAGCGCACTGGGGACTGCATGTTACACCAGTTTCACGTTAGTCAATAATCTAAACTTAATAGAAATACGAAGAACCCGTGAAACTTCTTAGATGGAAGCGAGTGAAAATTAATGCAAATGGCGTTCGAAAAACTTTGATCTTATCAGCGTGGGTGTGTTTCCAAGTTAACTGGCATGGGAAAATGCACTTCAAGACAGTCGTAAATGATTTTTGTGATTGATGAAATCTATTAACAAGTAGAAAGCAGAAGTGAGCAAATTTTGGATAGGTGGGGAATAGTTGTTTATCATTGCTCAAATCTACAGAGGAAGAGCAGTAATCCATGAGTTCATCCTGTCGATGCATACTCACAGTGACATAAATATGAGAAAACGGATTTCTGAGAAGTCATATCTCAAAACCTTATGAGAGAAACCCTTGAAAGTTTCCTCACGGACGTTTCTTGCAAGGAGCTCGCCCCAAATGTTATGAATGATTCTCAGCGGATGTATAATGTCTGGACACCGTGACACACGTGACTGCAGGCTCCGAGTGTTCGAACTAACATTTGTATAATTTAAGACAGAGATAACTTAAGAAGAAGCGTGTATGAAGATGAAATAAAGTCAACTCATGCACGTACCTCATTACATACATTGGGATACTAGATTTTTTCTTTCACAAAATTAAGGGACGCTACACATAACGGATTAGAAGCTACACATTGGGAAGCAGTACGCTTCCGTGCAAAGCGTGTAGTACGTCTTTCTTCAGAGGAATTTTGTCTTTTGGATGCATCAACGCACGTTGCAATCTTGATGATAAGCGCACGTAATTCAAAAGAATGCACAGCCATGCAGCGCGTAGCAATCTGCACGTGTCTTCCATGAAGAAAATAAAAACTGCTTTCTTTATGCCATCGACTAAACACGCAAAAAGTTTGCCCATAGAGGAAAGATAGTCGATGACTTTAATCAATCTTTAGCCGAAGACATGTTATATACACAATCGTAGATGAGCAACATGATATCACCACACATCCACACACGAGGATGAGCAGCCTGACATCACCACACATTCACACACGAGGATGAGCAGCCTGACATCACCACACATCCACACACGAGGATGAGCAACATGATATCACCACACATCCACACACGAGGATGAGCAACATATCACCACACATTCACACACGTGGATGAGCAGCCTGACATCACCACACATCCACACACGAGGATGAGCAGCCTGACATCACCTCACATCCACACACGAGGATGAGGCAAAAGGCACGGCAGCTGATGCCCGCAATCCATCAAGCACCGCAGCCGCCGCAGACCCACACGCTATGCTGCTCAACAATAAAATTTTTAAAGAATTATCGTCGTCGTTGCGGGACAGCTGGCAGCACAAGATCTTCTAAGTCGACTTAAAAGAACTTACGTTATGAGCTGCATGGCTGTGTTGCTAAGTATTGCGTTTCAAAAGTGGAAGATGAAACGTATAGTCTAACGCAACGTAGGAAATTACAGTGAGGCATTATAGCGAATTGAATAATTTGACAAAACAAAACGGCTCGATTTGTTCGAACGCAAGGCTCCTGGTGAGCGCCCCCGAGCTGGGGGGAGCTGTGGGTGCGAGGCGAGGGAGGGCAAGAGGCAGGGTGGGATGTGCAGTGGTGAGGCGCACGTGCTTGTATCTGCTGAGTTTGTATCTGCTCAGGTATCTGGTGAGCTTGTACATGCTGAGGTCTCTGCTGAGGTATCTGCTGAGGAGGCAGTTGTTGCGAGCATCGCGTGGTGCACAGCTGGTGTACCTGCAGCACCAGGTGCACAGCTGGTGTACCTGCAGCACCAGGTGCACAGCTGGTCTACCTGCAGCACCAGATGCACAGCTGGTGTACCTGCAGCACCAAGTGCACAGCTGGTGTACCTGCAGCACCAGGTGCACAGCTGGTGTACCTGGAGCACCAGGTGCACAGCTGGTGTTCCTGGAGCACAAGGTGCACAGCTGGTGTACCTGCAGCACCAGGTGCACAGCTGGTGTACCTGCAGCACCAGGTGCACAGCTGGTGTACCTGCAGCACCAGGTGCACAGCTGGTCTACCTGCAGCACCAGGTGCACAGCTGGTGTACCTGCAGCACCAGGTGCACAGCTGGTGTACCTGCAGCACCAGGTGCACAGCTGGTGTACCTGCAGCACCAGGTGCACAGCTACAACACAACTGCAGCGGCTCGGTGGGCTCAAGTGAGCAGCTCTGAAGTGATCACTACAGCTGTACCGCTCTGTCTGTACAGCTGCACTCGCACACGGCGGCCTCAATGCTCTTTGCTGATGACCGCATCTGCCTTTCTACAGCTGCTGTACACAACTGTCTCTCTACCACTACTGCTCACAGCTGCTGCTCTAATGCTGCACATACACAGCTGCTGCTCTACTGCTGCACATACACAGCTGCTGCTCTACTGCTGCACATACACAGCTGCTGCCGCTAATTCCCAGCTCTCCATCTAGCGCTGCTGCGGCACGCAGCTGTTACATCTGCTCACGGCTGGCGATCAGCAGCAGCTGCTCAGCTGCTTCCACACAATTAAACAAGAAATTGGGTAATAAAGGACGGTGGTGCGGAAAATACATTTTCTTGTACCTGTACATACAGCTCGTGTTTTGTTAATTAACAAAGTATGCTATAACAGATTGAATAAAGTTTTCCAGTACACAATTTTAAAGATACATTGTCCTTCATTGAAAGCTACTACCCGTCAAATGGGTGATGGGCTTCTTTACACACGCAGAAATTACGACTTCCAGTGCCTAATGATACGTCAGAGCAAATTTCTGAGAGCAGAGGCTTTCATAGCGGCTTCGACAGAACTGATCTTGTCAACTTTATTGTGAAAGTGCTTAACTTTACAAAATTTATTCAGATCTTGACTTCTCGTAATTTTATAATAAGGCAAACGCAAATTTCATACTGTTTCATGCGATCCTTTCATTCCACTGAGCATAACCTCCAACTGGCGGTTGGTCGGTGGTTCGAATCACTCGTGCACTCTATGACTCTATTGTAGCGCGCTGCCGCCTCTTGGGCCTAAGTAGCGGTCGATTTGTTTCTTTACCAACAGCGCTGCGAAAGATCTGAGTAAGCAGCAGTCCTTGCAAGAAAATCGTAAATCCTATATTAAGGTATATCGTACACAGGGTGCTAGCTAACTTATTTCGTAAGTTAATGAGTGATATCCAAACTCATTTATTCCTTACGCGAACATTTAGCTTCATCGTTACTCCAATATCTTATGTACTTCACCTTTACTCAAACATTTAACTCATCATTGTTCAAACAATTCAGTTCATCATCACTCAAAAATCTCTCATTCCTGTTTGCGACTTACAAGTCGAGAATCCAATACACATCTCAATACAATATGTTACTTCACTACCTGGCCTTTCCCTGAGTTGATCAGTGGATTCACTTTCAAATAACTAACATATCAATTTAATTTTACATCCTATTTCAATTTTCATTTTGATCTTCATTTTCAGTATATATTTTACTTTTCCACTTTGTATCTTTATGTAATTTTTTCTCATTCAATCAGTTTTTATTTTCTTTCGCTCTGATGTTTTCATTGTAAATATTCCCGGTAAATTACATATTTTCGTTTCAACACAGAAAAGTAATCACAACAGGTACGCTGGATTAATTATTTAGGAATTAATTTCTACTTATGAAAGAAAGTTAAAAAATGGATAATGAATGGAGTTAATAAATGGAGCAACGAGAATTGATAAATTGTAAATATCTTCATTTCGCTTCCTATCCATAAAACTCAGAACATCACCTAATATAACTCTGATAAATGATGCAGTCACATTAAAACTCGCAAGTCTAGAATTGATGAGAGCATTTTTGCTCGTAAATATTTTAAGTTTATCACAGAAATCGAAACTTACTAAGGGGGGCTGGAGACACAATGTCAACAAAAGACGTTAGTTCTTTTGCCAACTATTGAGATGGCTTACAGAAGCGCAAGTTTAAATTATAGGCCTCAGAGGACAGTTGGGCTTAGTCTCCTCGTAATACCATAAAATAATACAATTTTCACAAGTCAGACAATTCCTCATGGCTTAAATTTATCAGAATATAACTGAACCCAAGATTGAGCGTTCATCTCTCAGGCTCATCTATGCCAGGTAATACGGCATTCTTTTCCTGTGTAGGGGTAGGCGTGGTATGGAGCGGAGTACTTCATTAAAACAAAAAGAGGGTTCTCAAATTTCTTGTCCTCGAAGTCTTGTTCTCATTACTGTTCTCACGTTCTGTACCATAAGGCCTCACTCTCGCATACCATCTGACTTTCACGGATAATTCGCTCAGTTGTCGGAGGGCTGAAACGCTGCGCAAGTTACGTCACCATGGTGTTTTGCATTCTACACCTATACCCTTCATGTCGTTATAAAATAATGAAGGGATATGTGTGCAGTATGAACGCGATACAAAGGTCGATAACTAATTTATAGGTAGAATCATAACAGAGTGTGTAGCCGATGTTGCGATGAATTCAACGGATTCCTATACATAGCATTATAGCATAGAACAATTCACTCCAATTATTATATTGGGATCAAATTCAAAGTAACTGATGATAATACCTTCAAACTGAAAGTGACGCGCTGGTAAAGGGCGAGAGAGAGAATATAGCTCATAACTTCCTCGTTTAAAACTCACTCAAATAATGAGGTTTGGGCAAATTTGTTTCATTGCGGAGTTTTTTTATTGATTATAAGTTAGTGGCAGCCTTTCTTACGACAACGACAACAAAAGTATTCAAAGAAAGAAAGAATGAAAGTACCATTTAGTATTGAGTAAAGGGAACGGGGAATCAAACCTAAGGTGTGTTCCCGCACAGTATCCTCCGCGCATAGAAACATTCAATTGAGATGGAAGGTTAAGGAACAAGGTGGAAGTTGAAGAAAAAGTCAGAGGTACTGAAAAACAGGACAGCAGTGAATCGAAAACGGATGGTCCTTGATACAACAAAAACATCTTTTGTTTAAAAAAAGATGTCCCACCTAACTCTCAGCTCGGGCCCTCACATTTTCCCCTTGGGAGGGCCAATACCCATAGATACAATTGTTGTGTTCCCCTGAGGGGAATTACGAATTATGTTGAAAAACAAAAATTTATTCACTATTTCTTCAATTGTTATACACCTATTGGTTAAATGTTTTCCATATTTTGACTAGAAATGCGCTCAAAGTTGATGATGAGTAGCAAGAATGATGGATGATGGTTGCGTTGTACGATTTGCAGACTGAGATGAGAAACTCCCTCATATTCGACGGTGTGTAAATTCTAAAACAGTGCAACAAATTTTGTTTGGTCAAAATTAAAGTCTATATGAGAACAATGGATGTAATACTTACATTTTATTGATAATAAATCCCGCAGTTCTTTAAAAATACACGTGTGTTGCGTTTTTTCCTTGAATACCTCTGTTATCTAAATTAGGTCACTGAAGAGTGTAATGTTCGTTAAATATTATCTATTGCAAATTCTATCCAGAAATATTCCGGGATTACATACAAAAATTCATGGAAGCAGCGACCTGCAGTTCTTGCCTGTGTGTCAGATGGAAACCACATGGCTGCCCAACGACATGCAGCTTTAAAAAAGTATTCGTTCTCTTGTTTCGAATGGAGTTCCTTGAAAAGGGGAACATCTGCGTCATCAAAAAGGACATTTGCAAGCGAGGCAGACCCTGGTCCTCTCCTCACAAAGCTCTCTACTAAGATCAAGACGGTCTCTATTCTTCATAAATCAATTCATTAACACATACAATAACGATAAAATTACACCTCGGCTTGATCAAACCTATGTTCGTTGTTATAAGAACGCGTTAGTAACGATTAGTAAGCATAAACGTGTATTTAAGGCGTACAAAAGCCAGCTAGGCTAGAACGTGAGACCCTCTAAATTTTTACAGTCTGTAAAGAATTTCTCAGGGGTAGCAGCAGCAGATTGGATCATTGGACTCCTGGTGAGCATTCAGCTCCCAGTCTCAGCCCTCTCAGGAGTAGGAGCTGCAATGCTTCTAACTTGAATGTCGTCAATCTGACGCATTCCTCGATTCCTGGCAGTACGCGTCGCTTACAAAATAATTTGCCACATAGAATCAATAATTCTAAAAGTAATTAAACTGTGAGCTTGCTCTTTGTAAGGAAAGTCTTCATACGCCGTTTTAATCAAATCTAACATACATCAATTCATAAAATAAATTCAGAGATTTTGAACCTACGACGAGTCCTCTAGAAACGACGCAGAGTATATTTTGTGTCGTACTTCTTTTCTACTAGAAGTCCTATTTTATCGACATCTTGCATCGTATGGAGTGTGCTTATATTTCTATAAATTTATTTTGTCAAAAATTTATCAGTTGCTTTCCATATCCTACTGAATTATTGCAGGAAACATTGAAGTGAAACTTGTCAATGATTTATTTTCAAGTAAATTTCAAATGCTTAATTCACATTTTCCTTGATATTCATGCTCTTTGAGCATCTGAAAATCTCGTAATTGAACAAATCGGAACATTTAATCTTTGAAGAGGAAATGTCTCATGGTAACGACCATTACGCTTGAGTGAACAGAAAATCTACCAGAAAATCAAATTTTCTCCTCAAAAATATTTAATTTCGATTGAGATAATGCGAATCACAATAAGCGAATGAAATTGTAAATACCGACGTATGTTTTGCGTTAAACATGAAATGAACACCATAGGTTCCACGTTAATTTGCTATAAACGCCGTGCGGACAAAAATAGGGCATTTTTCTTGCTCGTGGAAAGAATAAATGAAATATACTTTACATGAGCTCGTGATAAGATCGAAAGGAAATTCATGACCAGAGGTATATTGGAAGCATTGAATACCAACCATCGACAGCAGTCCTTCGTTCGCATACCAAAAAAGAGGAACATTAAGAAGAAATGCACGACTAGAAAGCGCTCCCTCACTGATTTGTAGCCATTACAGGCTCAAAAGAGACACGAAATATTCCAAAATTGATGAATCTCTACTACGAAGGAAATTCTCAGCATAAGATAGGAAATAAAGTATGAACTTAGTTTGATTCCTGACGCAAGGTAAATATTGTTTTCATTTAGTGTTTCTCAGTACATAATAAACAACTTACTTGTGTTACGCAGAATGAAAAATAGCCTGAATTAATACACCTGAGTGCACAAATAACACGATTAAGAACAACGCCTATGGCACAGGGCTTCAATTATTCAAAGCGAGTTATTTCACTGCGCAGAGCTCGTTTCACCAGTCAGTTTGGTTTGGCCACCGCATGGGCGCAGCCGCGGGCGTCGCGCGGCTCGTATTGGAGGCCACACGAGCCGCCGTTTGTGTGTATATGGCGCACTGAAATTCAACACATGGCGCACAAATGAAAGCTTTAGTGCCTGTAAAACTAAAGCAAGTCTGATAACCGACGACGCGTTGCCTGAGCTGGCGATAAATCTGCACAGCGAAGTTGAGGTGGCAGGCTCGCGAAACACGGAGCACAACAAGCGATATTTCGAGCGGAGACGTGCGGTGGTCTTCTGACCCGCCCTCGGTAGCTTCGGGCCTTCGAATAACTGACAGCAGGAGGCTGAACGCATTAGAGAAAATTTTTCAAACACGTAAAATTCTCAGAGTCAGCAGGAAGAAACGTCCAAGTTTGGCACGAACATGCATCATAGATTTACAGAAGAAATTTTAAACAAGGAACAAAAGACATAGTGCCACGTGAAGGCTGAATTTGAGTTGGCGAAAAAGAATCAAACAGAGTGAGAATTCCTGTGACAGTATCAAGATTATTTATTAAACTCTTTTGTTAGCAATTACCATCCAATCCCTTCTTAAAAGAAAATGGTTTCTCTACTCTAATCACATTTTTCACTGGAATCCGGGAACATTATCTCAATTTCTATTGTGGATATCTTGCGATAAAACTTGAACAGAAGACGGAAAACTTGTCATTCACAGGGACGCGCTATATGATTCGTAGTACAGGATACGTTAGAGCCAGACAGCGATGGACGACGTGCGCTCCTCACTGTTTCTGCTGAGATCACGAGGGCAGGAAAAGGAGGGGACAGTTTTCTCCACTTGGAGCTTCTCCCGTTAAATAGAAAAAACTTTCAGCACTCTAACTATCCACTCTATCAGCAAAAATTAAATTTATAGACAAAATCTACTCAATGATCATTTTATAACTTGAAAACGTCGATTGGGAAAGGTGGTGTTAAAGTTTTTCCTGCTGTACTGGCTATTGAAACTAGTTCATGACTTTTTTCGATAGCACACGCAAATGCGAGAGTCGAGTCATGATTTTCGTAAGAAAAGTTTGAAGAAAGAAACAGATTAAGAAACACGAATATGAACTAAGAACTAAACAAATTTGCCTCAAGTAAGATCATAAGTCTTCGTTTTAGATTATAATTGTTTCCAATAAACGAAAATTATTTTTCGTGTGAGAAAAGTATAAAATATGACAGTACTTTGGAACGGTGAATGCAAGAATTTTTACTGTTCGTCGCATTTGGAAATTTTCGCAGCCTCAATTTGTTAAGCATGAATGATGATCTAATTCCCCTTGACGTAACCAGCACGGGTAATTCTTTTATGCAGAAACAGGACTTTCTCATGCAAATCAACACATTTTGTTAACAAAGTATTCATAGGTTTTCCATTTTGTTAATGTGAACATTTCTCCTGATGAAATGTTTCTCTACTCAACATGGGACTCTGCATGCAATAAAAATAGTAACTCTAAACACAATAAACGTTTACGTTCACAGATTATTGATTGACATCATTTTTAAAGTAAAATTCTTCGAAAGAAAAACAATTCTATGATTTTCCGCCCTGATTATTGAAGCAAGACATAATATCTTAATCACGGTTACAGTTGTCCAATTGAAATGAATTACAAGACCTATCGAAATATCTTTCTCTCAAAAATTTTAGTCGACATTCAACATGAAGTAGCCTTGCCTGAAACTCTTCCGGAATCAAAATGTGTTTCATAAGGAAGACAACTAATACATCTCCCAAATTTGTCCAGTCACCAGCAGTCAATCAGCGAGGATGAGGTAAGTTTTCATGCATGCGGGTTGAAGCAAACAGAAAACATTGCCTGAAAAACAAGCCTTCCCTCAACGTCCCCAGTTCTGCCCTCAAAAGGGACGTCAAGGCCAAGATCGTACAGCGCTGTGAACCACAGAGCTGAGAAACATCGATATTGGCTGGAGAGCACAAGGAGAACTGAGGGACACTGTTCACGTAGCGAGCGTTTCCGCTGGAGGGGAGGAACTTAGCTTCTGTTTACGTACACTCTGCACCAGTGAACTTGGCGGGAATAGGAATCAAAGACCCCGAAATAAACGTAAAACGCAAAAATAAAAACGTGTTATTTGTGAAATTTTACGAATTCGTGCCGCTTGATAATAATTTGGGTGTTACGTACTTGAAATTCAGCACTTGCGAAATTGATTTGATCCCTTGCACGGCATGAACGAATCAACTCGCGTTGATTTAATTTGTCTTATCCAGAGTGCGACAAGTTAACTTGTCTAAAATATATTGAATAAAAAACAGCCACAGACAAGTTTACATGTCGATTCAAACCCATTTTCTGCTTTTAACAATTTCGGGAGTAAAAATACCATGGAAAACAGAGAAAAAAATTATCTTGAAATGAAACGTTACCTCCAAAAAAGCAGCCGGCAAGGAGCAAATGGTAGTTTTTTAGAGTGCAGGAATGCACTTTTCTTGAACTTCTGACGGCTGCTGATACTTTTATGTGTTAGGCCAGAGCAGAATCCAGAGCTCTTACCCAACTTCCAGTGTTATGGTACTAATTTTTTGCGGTAATAAGTAACACCAATTTAAAATAAAGACTAGATGCATGACACTGGTATCACCGATTCAAACTCTATTATTACACCTGCATTGTACTAAAAATTCTCAACTCCTTGGCACATACTAATAGTTGATTAGTGAGGGGTAATAATAATTAAAAATTGTGCGATGCCACTACATCACAACTACAATGGATTAACAATTCAACAGGAACAGTACTTCACGAATGTATGGTGTGCCACTTGACATCTGAACTGCAGGTTACGAATACTTTTGAGTCGTTACCAGTGGAATAAATGTTCGCTTCCATCCAAGGTACGCATCACGAGACACTCCACAATGGTAACTGTTTCGTTATATCATCAAAGTGTTATCAACTTCTGCTCCAGATCCATTATAACCTGACATTGTTCTTTCCCATATAAATCGAGAGCAGTGTACAGAAAATCATTTTCGGAATCGGCGGCGGCATAACTAAAAGTACTCCAGAGTTCGATGACGTTCGGATGAAAACTAACTACAAAGACTACTTTATTGCATCCTCGTGAAGTAAGTTACACCTTATAATTTTCCAACGTTGCTTCGCATAACATGAAATCCAAGCAAACTTTATCATAAACATTTAGAACTTGTAGTTTTGAAAAGTCACACCATATTTGATTCAAGACGAGCATTCAAGACTTCAAAGGTCACACTGTATAAGACAGATTACATCGTCACCGCAAGAAGAACAGAATTAGAGCATTTGATTTTCAGACGGAACCTGCTCAGATATTGATCGTCAATCATTTTGTGCTTAACTTACATGTTCAGCAAATTCGCACAGCAGTTACATTTTAGCATTTCTGTCATTAAACTCATAATGTGAAAGGCGTGAATTTTAGGTACGTAATGCACGAAGAGATGGATGACGCACGGTACATCTAAGGAATATCAGTTTGATGCAATGATGAGTGATTGTATATTTACTGTATAGCTCTTTTGGCAATAGATAGGGAAATAATATGTAAAGACTCATCATGATTTTTGCACTTCCAAACACCGTCCTGCCAGTGATGAAATAGGTAGTAGTTCATTCCAAGAAAAATTTTACCGAAAAGTTAAATGGTCGTGTTAAGCCTTTAATTAACTCGCATTAACCTGGATGCAGGTTTTACAGTGATCGAGCCTATGTAAATTCATATCACTCTAAACAATCTAGAGTTTTTCACCATTCCAATACACAACCTGTTCAAATTATTTCCGGGTTTGCCGAATGCCCTCTTTATTACCCGGTCATTACAACTAGAAATACAATGAATGCGCAGGTTTCAATAAACAAAGCTGAAAAAGTATTAACCATTCGATTTGTTGGAGAAACAATTTAGCAAACGTTCGGGCGTTGCAGTTGTATACAATCAGCCACAAATTGAGTAACAGCTTCACTGAATGGTGATCGCAAAGTTTTCATCACCTAAGTCTAATTTCAACAATTTTCACAACATGTTAGTTCTGTTTAAAATACAATTATGACAAAATTACAGAATAGAAACACATGGTACTCACGGTGCTATCTTCAACAAATGCTGCGCTGGGCGGCAGCGGGGCTCCCAGCGCCACCGGCGGAAAGAACAACCAGCAGAGCAGCTGGCCAAAGATGGCCACACACAACCAAGATGCGGAGCAAGGGAGGCAGCATCGCCGGGGTGAGCAGGTAGGAGCGGTGCTAGAGTTATGATTTCTCGATCTATGAATAGGCTTTAATTCTGAAGTGGAGTCGTAGTTGCTAACGTGAGCAGAGCGGCGATAGAGCTTATCGGACGAGAAATCACGATCGGCACAGAGATTGAACTCAGACATAGAGCTGTCCGCATCTCCTCTTATTTTAGCATCAGCGCATAGTGGGGAGTTGCAATCACAAAAATACACATTAGGCGGTTGGTAAGCGTATGGTCGTTCGTTTGGCACTTCTGGCAGCGGATCTAAGTCGAGATCGTGAATGAGCGTCGGGTGACCGTCACGAACTTCACCCTCTTTTACTTCATTCGAGTGGCTCTGCGAGGGCAGGGATCCAGGGGACCTGTGAGCGCAGGTCCCAACAGACGCCGCGGATGCCGTACCCCGAGCCATGCTTCACAGTCGGCTTCACGCTCACCGTACGCAGCAGATTGCGCTGGCACCGAAGTATTGGTCCTCACAGTCAAACCCTGACATCACACACGCTTGAACTCGTCCTCTTCGTTTGAACTCATCACTGTAATTTTACCCGGAGGTCCAAATGAAAATTTAATAATCAGATTTTTAACACCTCCTGAATCACCACGTGTACAATTATCTTTACGGGAAGCTCTGTGGATAAATTCGAAGATCATGAGTTTTACGGGAAAACATTTTTTTCCTGGTTCATAAGAAATTCCGAATTTAAAAATGGTTGGGAGGGAAGAACACAGCGCAATAGTAACGAACACAATGATAGTAACATAGCTAAAAACTAACATAACAAAAAAGATATAGATTGGAAAACATCATGAGAATTTTTACTTGAAGGAGCAACGGTATTCCCTCGGTATGTGAGCATGGCAGTGAACATAACATAGTAACAAGAAATGATAATTAATTAAATTTAAATGTGGAATATGTATTTCTCTGTCGGTTATGATATAACGTAACAATTATTTTTTATACTTTCAGTTAAGTTATTTACCGATTTGCCAGAAAAGGGGCAATTTTGCATTTGATACATGATACATCTTTAAAGGGTGTGATTGGAATTTTATACAACTCATGCTCGTTTGTCCTTAACACAGCTTAAAATTTGAAAGATGAATAAGAACACATAAACTAAATCCTTCGATTTTGCAATGAGAGCTGCTGTTTGTGTGATCATTTGCGTATGTAAGTTAATAGTTTTCTATAAACTTATTCACACCACCGTGTATTACCTTTTATTTTATTTCATTTTTATTCCACAATTGTTTTAATCAAATGATTGTCTAAATGGCTTACTTTTGCTGAAAAGTTTGTAAAATTTGAATTCTAACAGAAAATACAATCCATTAAGATTGAACAAACATTACAAGTACGGCAACTTCAACCATGCAAAGCTGCCATCAAACTTTGCTGGCTACTATGTAGAATTAAATTTTTAATACTGTCTCTGCTTATTAAAATAATTCTAAATAAGTGTTTTGATGTTTTTTGTCGTTTGCTCGTTTCGAAATGTTCTTTTCAAAAATTATCACTACGTAAGTTTGATTTGTAGACAAAACATTCGGCTGCATTTGCTTCAGCAGTCAACAGGAAACGAATGTGTGTTTTTGACAACGTCTTATGTCTTATGAAAAATTATGGGTATCCCAGACCAAATGTGGTCTAGTAAAGCGGCAAAAATTAATGAGAACCACGGCTCTAACGCATGCTGACGACAGACACAATCGGCCTACCTTCCCTCATTAGAAAAAAGGTTTTAGCATTACTCCCGCGCAGCGCTAAGCCCCCATATCGGTATCGATTAAGCAATCCTATTTAGCCAACTCACAGTGAAGGTGCGCTGTGCACCGGACTAAAGAACCGCTCGGTTCTCAAACTAGGTAGGAGGGAGTAAGAGGAATGTTGTCTCGGCATCTCATCATCAATGAAGGACGTGGGCGATATTTGCTCATGTTTGTTGCAGTGTGTGAGCAGTTAGGTAATTTTCCTTAATACAAAACTATTTAACAGGCTTCATCCTTGCGATGCGCACTTGATGTAACATGGCCTCAAGTTTTGAAAATTTTTTAAGCCCAGTATAAGAAAATTTGGTTTTCCAAAGCTTTCGGTTTGATTTAACCCAACCGTTATTCAGAAGATTAATGTGTATTTTTGAAAACCTGTTTTCTAGTCAACGTGTTTCTAAATTATGAATTTTATACGTCTTCAAATTTAATACAAAAATCGTAATTCCGCTCAATAGCGTTAAATGAACGAAGGAAGACATTATGGAGGGACGTTACGGATAATTGTGTTCGGTTCTTCAGCACCATAAATAGCATCGATCATTTTTGCTAATTTAACGCTCCGAAGTTAAATTGTGATTTTTGTTTTGAACTTGAGCCAAAAATGTTTAACTTTTAATATTAAATCCGAGTAGACACCATGAAAGGCTTTCAAATGTACGCAGGGTGTCCACGATAAATGTGTCTATTGATTTCGAATGTAAATAATGATATGTACGTTTGATACCTTAAAATAGTTTTATTCCGATTGATTATCTAGATTTTATCTCATCTGCTTCAATTCACTAATCCCGAATTACATCGTCGATTCATAACGTAATCAGTATTAAAAATCAGTGGATACATTTTAGGCGGACACCTTGTACGTATATTCCTCCCCTGGTGACGCTGGAGCAAATCCAACCAAAGTCTTCGGAATTCTTTTTCATTTTGTTGGGTCATGAAAAGAAAGACAATGAAATTGGCTCAAAACAACCTCTACGGTTATAATTATAGACGTAAATCATTCATTCGTTCGACATCGTCCACAGTTCGTCTGCAATTCAAACGACAGTCCAAGGTTGATCAGCGCCCAAGGCAACCAACAGAATGGTTCGATTTCAATTCAACAAAATCAAATTTACTAAAAATGAAAAAGTTAATATCCCATGAAAAGAAACGTGCATTTACACACGATCCTAGCGTTTCTACAATACTCATTCTATCCACTTACTCCTTACCACAACAAATTTTCTAGATAAAAGCACATCAGCATCTACTTTCGTTAGTTTTTGAGACACGAAGTTATACGACACAGATTTTGACAACATTAGTTGGAGAAATTTTCTTACACAAATTCGCAACAAGGTGTTGCTGGATGAGGAGATGATAGTACGTGTATAGAATCCCCTCACAAATATGCAATGACTTCCTTGGCATTTTCTTATCTGCACCAGCAGCGGTCCAAGCCAAGAGCAAAGAATGCGACTGAATAACTACGCATGAATTGTACGCCCAACCGCGAAGCGTCAAGGGAAGCACAATGAAAGGTACGTTTAAATCCTCTGGGATCGTAGTTTAGATACGCACTTGGATCACTTACTCCTTGTGAGCAGTTTTTTTTAAAACTTTGATGGCTGTTGCCTGGTATGATTAACGGATGTTTGTGGGCTGAAGCAAGGGAGATATATGCTTTAGAGTGGATTAAAGATAGTGTCAAGACTGACGCTAGCTGCATCTATCCTTATTCTACTCAATAAAAAAGTAAACGCGATGTATGAGAGGGACTCTCATCCCACTCAACTAAGCTCCTCCGTTCTTGAGGGACATCACAGCCACGTGTAGAAAAAGCGCACAGCTCGTTCGAAACCCAGATTAAGAATTATTCGTCACTCCCAATAATCGATGGTATGAAAAGACTAGAAGTCTAAACCCAATTCAATACGTACGAAGGAAGAGTATCAACCCCACGGGAAATTTTGGAGCTCGACTTTTTCACAGATTGCGAGTAGCAGACTGCCGCAATACAATGCATTCTAATATGAATATGGTATGTGAGACAGACTGGAGCAGTGAAGTACCGCGGCAGCTACAGTATATGGTCAGCTCAGTTGGCGCATCTAAGCCTACGTTACGAGGCTCTACGCACTAGCGTACACACGACTGGTCCGATACCCTCAGTAGACGTGACCAGCGTACTTGCTGGTGAGGTAGTTGTTGTGACCCATTGTAACTTTTTCGCTGGGGCATTCATACCTTTAGCCGTTCAATTATAGCTTCTGCATAGTAGGGCTAAAATTATAGATGCAACTGAGAAAAAGTTAAACTGGTAGTGAGGTTAGAGTGTAGGCGTACTTACGCAACAAACGTTTTTGTCAAGGCGCACAAACTCGACCGAGGTTGTCGACGTCCATTTAATGTTAGTGAGACCGAATGAAATCTAGCCCCAATAACGCTACTGACGCTAGAAACCAAGCGAACTACTGCTAAATAAGGCTTTAATCTAACAATGTCTTCTTGAAATTATACCGAAATGTGGGACTTTAACTTTTTGTGTTCACTGAGGCGATGGCCGTGAGTTGCTGAGAATTCAGGCCCGCAGGTAGACCGGCATTTAGCAACCGTGGGGGCAGAGGTGTCACGGCTGGCATTTTTGTGGCGTCGCGTAATGGCGGTGCTTGCCTGGGTAATGACAACTGTACAATTTCTCAACACGTCAGGGTATTTGAGCCTTTGTCACATGTATATACATATTACTGCAGAGTTGGAGCAAATAAATTCAACTGTACGTTTGTAACGTTTGTTTGTAACGTTTGTGACGAATCAAGTTAAATTATTATTGCAATAGGTCAAAATAACGCATGTGTGAAACATGAAGATCAAGGCGTTTCCAAACCGGAAGAACCACCCACGTGCCCTCACACAGCAAAGCAGGACTACGAGGTACATTCTGTAGATCACTTCAAAACTTGGGCCATTTGCATCGACTAGTTCGTAACTTGAGGATCTGAGACCCTCGGTAACCTGAAGGGGGGAACTTTCTAGGTATGTTTCAGTACAGGAATGTCGCAGCATATCCACATGTTGACGCATTGTTGGACCATACCGTCATGTTAACTGAATGTTGGAGCATTTCTACATGCAGACTAAATATTGAAGTTTTTCTACATATTGACTGCATGTTAAACCATATCAACATGTCGACTGAAATGTACAGAAAAATTAACTGAATACAAAATACCAACATTTACGTAGATGTTGTAAAAACTGTAACAAGTGGCTGGCGACCTGCAAGTAGCGAGGGAAGCATGAGCACGCGCCCCTCACCAGCACGCGGTGGCGTGAGGGCATGCAAGTTGTGTGGCAACAACAGTCGGGTACTCTCTCGCCTCTACCTCACGCAAATTCAGTTACCTTTTGTTCTGAGAACAAGTTCTTCGTAAGCAATGAACCTTGAATTATTAAATTGGGATCACGGTGCAATCACCTTGACTTACAGAAAAAATTCCTAGCTTTCTGTTGCTGAGAAGCAGCCACAGCGTCAAGCTACCACACGAAACACGATTATTTCATGCAAGAGACCGGCGTCTGAACGATCACCGCACTGGGAGCTATACGAGTCGTTAGCATCTGCTGGGAACCATACGACTCTCTACCTCACACAACCGCCTATCTCAGCGCACTACCTCTGTTGGTGCGACGCCTCGACGTGTTTGTGCGTATGTACGTCTCTGTCTGGAGTGTACGGAAAGTCTGTGAGCGTGTCTGAAGCACACATGGCCCGACGCCATGTACGCTCGCTGTTTAGTGTTGCCGACTCCGGGCGTGCGGACGAAAATATCTCAAGGATTCCCAGCGTTCCGGATATATTTTCGTCGTCATCAACCTGAGTTTTGATTCTCTAATCTTTCTTCAACAACCATGATGAATGAAATACGGAAGTTTTTTCATCGAAGAAATGATGATGACAAACGCCTGGTTGCACACTGTTGCATGTAGAACCAATGTAGATATTGAAGCTTTTTGTGTAGATTGAATCTGTTGAAGCTGCATGGGAGGAGTGTCTTGAAAAGAGGCCTCTGAATTTTGCTGCTTACGATATCTTGCTCTTTAATAGTGATAAAAATCGTTGGTTATCTTGCTCTTTAATAGTGATAAAAATCGTTGGTTATTCAAATACTCAACTTCGACCTATCACCAGCATTCTCACTCCATGTGACCACCCAAAAAGTAAAGGCGAGCGTTAGATCTTTTCCCTCAAAGAAGATTGTGTCGGCGCTCATCACTCGTTCTGTAAGGATGCTTCAGGTTGACCAGAAAGTTTACGGCAAGAAGATTAACCGTTTCGAAATAAATTTGAAAATTTCAGATTTTATCGTCATTTTAGCGCTAATTTTGGCGCCGAAAGAACGGGGTAAGCTCCTGTTATTGTCAAAGTTCATTTTTCAATAAATTTCGATCGGCGCCCGTAAAACGATTATTTATTTTGACGTGAGAACGTCGAACACAGCGGCGCTTCGTTTAAATCATTAGAACATGACTTCGGGTTTTAAAGTGTTCCTCTAATCTTTACATCCACGCTATCGTGATATCACGATACTTAGATCCTTAACATCACCTCTACGTTCAGATCCCCCTGAGGGCCTCTTCCTTTGAACCCTGAGGAACTCCTGAGGATCTCTCCCTTTGAGTCCTGAGGAACTCCTGAGGGTCTCTCCCTTTGAGTCCTGAGGAAGTCCTTGGGAAGTCTCCTGCATTCGGGATGACGTTAGGGCTCATGAGTGCTATTATGACCCTTACAATGATGGCACACTGATACAGCAGTAATTTTGTATCACTAGGGTAGCTCAGAGGGCCCCTCCTTCTTCCTCCATAGCCTCTACTTGTGCTTGTCGAACACGGTCGTGTGTGCTGCATGCGAACAAGAGCATAATATCCATGACACATCTCCAAAGAGACCTATAATACAGTGTCCGGATGTACTTAATGAACTAACAATTTCGTCTTCAGTGGTTTAACAAGCTGATTATGATAGAGGGTACTCTTGGCTGAAAGTTTGCAGGCCCTTATAGCCCACGAGAAAAGATGAAGTCTTTTATACGTTTTGAAAGGCACTCGGCACTCTTTGCGCTCTCTGAATACGAATGTCTTCATTTCTATTCCTCATGTTCAATATAAGTTACATTGTTTACTGAGCAGGAAGCCATACCACGACAAAATAACACTATTCCATAGTTGTGATTCATTTTTCAGACTCGATTTATCGCTGCAGGGCTGCGTGTGATGAAGACGTGAGGCAGGATTTTCTAACTGTACGCACGTCGTCGCAGCGGCACACGCGGCTGCTCAAGTTCTTTTAAATCAAATTGGTTACGCCACGTGCTACCCCAAATTTGCGATTTTTTAAACAATATCTGAGCAGAAGAATCATTCCTCACCAGACAACCTTGCTTGATTGCCAGATGCTAAATAGTCTAGAGTATATATACAGGGTGTTTCAGAACAAGAGGTATAAAATTGTATACCAAGTAGAAAATGGCCAAATAAATACTTTTCTTCTATGAAATTTTTCGAAAAAAATTTGGGGTTTTGATAGATTACCTGTTTATTGTTTTAAAGGATGAAACTTAATAACGCAATTACTCGCAATTTTTTTAAAATTTATTTTACAAAAATTGTTCAAAAAATTTTCCACCTACATCTCGCGCTTTTCAAAACTTGGCCGTAACGACTGCCGGATATTAGGAAACACGTCTGGCATTTCAGAAATTTCACCAGCAGCCACTGCAATTCTGGCAGCGAGATTTTCCTCAGATTCAATGGGTGTAGCATAAACAAAGCTCTTCATGTGTCCTCCCAAAAAGAAATCGAGTCTAGCTGCCGGTCTCGCATTGCCATTAGCAACACCATAAGCAAGGTGCATATCTATCATTTCAGCATTTGTTAAACGGTTCATGTTACCGACGTCGCGGTTTCTTTGAAACTGAACAGTGCCAACAAGACCAAGAAGAAGTAACCTTGTAGCACGATCTGGAACATTCTAAAGCCCTCTCACTAAAACTTTTTAATAAATATCACTAAAACTAAATTTTATCATTGTAAACTCTCATAGAATAGAAGTGTTTGTAACGTAAATTCCAAATAATTGCAAGTAATTGTGTAATTAAATTTCATCATTTAAAACAATAAACAGCTATCACAAAAACCCTACTTTTTACGAAAATTTAATAGAAGAAACAGTGCTTTTCATTGAAGAAATGTGAAAATGGTACTTGTGCCATTTTGTACCTCTTGTTCTGAAACACCCTGTATATATCGAATAAAAAAGTCCAATCTTGATGAAGGACGTAGAGTAGCCAAGTCGACGGCGAAGAACTTATGATGTTAGTTTTATCGCCGAAAAGCGACATTTTTTGAAAATCCGGCTCCTGAAAAGGAGACGCTCTGTTAGGAAGAGCTCAAGCTCCACTTGTGGTGTAAGTGAAGGTTGCCACATTTGAATGAGGATGCTAATCCTGAGCTTTCATCTCTGTACTTTGACTTCATCAGAGTCCATTATGATTCTATTATGCTAGTATGTCTCAACTTATTGTTTGTCTTCATTCATTTAGAGGGTAAGAAGACATACATGATAATTTGAAAAGGCTCCATGTGCTTATTTGTGAGACCTAAGATTTCGATAATTTACATGAATTTTTTTAAGTCAGAGAATAAACTCTGATTTAAAATGGCATTTTCAACCTGCACGTGCAGCAGCCTTCGTCGGAGAGGAAGTTGTTCGCCACATTCTTAAAAGGTTAGCTAATGTATTCCAGGTCTTTATTTTACAGGTCTGTGTTCCCCTTTTATCAGCGTCTCATAATTAGGTATCGCAAATCTATCTTGTTGTGCGTCCCAAGTCTATGAATGCCATGCTGATGTACCTAAGGTTTATATCATCAAATCTTGCTCCCTCGAGCTGACCAAGCCGTACAATTCAGACGGGACCTCACATCTGTCACTGCCTTTCTTTCTGTCAGTTCCAGTGAAGTACACAGGAGTTAATTTAAAAAAATTACTAAGCTTAGCAAAGGAGAATGCGAATATGAATTTTAACATCGCCAATTCACTGTGAATCAGAGTTGGTTTGAATTATTGAGTAATGTAGACTCCACGAGGGTTACCATTTGAGTTTGATTTTCATGCTTAATTAGATATCTTTTGAGAACGATGTAGTATACATCAGATTATTTCTAAGTAATGAGAAAGTTGAGCGGCACCAAGATAGACTTTGTAAAATATTTTTTGAAACACTGCCCATTGATTTATTATATATATTTATGATCAACGTCTAAGCTTGAGACTTCAGTACAAATAATAGTAACAACAAACCCACATGATCATGACCACATGTCCTTGCAATTACTCCTCTGCGCGAAACATCATTTACCTGTCACTGTCAATTGTTCGTATGATGCAGGTTAATTTCTGGTAAATGTTAGTTTTGGAATACAAATGGAACCAGTGCCACAATGAACTCTGTGAAAAACATGTCCGACTTCCCCGTGCGTCTACTTTCAGTATTCCAAGAATCAGAATTAAAAAAAACTATTTCCGCTGATGACGCACGCAGAATGGACAATCCATCGGCCACTCTTTAGGAGACCACTCTTAGGGGCGCGAGAGCCTCAGCTCACAGCAGGCTGGGGTGCTGGTGGGTGCTCTCGAAGGGCCTCTGATATAGGCGTTATTTCTCTGGTAAGATATCGATTGTTAAGAAATTACATTAAAATGGTACATGGCCTTTTAGGTGGTTCGTTGTAAGACGTTTGAAAAAAGTTAGTTTTTCAATGACAAACACAGATTACCAACTTTAATGTGAAGATGATAATTGTTAAATACTGATGAGAAAATAAAATCACCGATGAAATTGTGGAATAAATGAAAATGTGTCTAGTAAAATTTGAAGCAACAATTAATTTCCACAAGATAGACAACGGACCCAAATGACTTCCTGTAAATGTTGACAAAACTGTGGGCAAATGTGTTTTATGAATAACTGAAAACGACGAAAACGAAAATAGCAAGATTTAAAATTGAAATGTACTGATAAAGAACTAAATTATGCTCGTCACTTAATCATGAAAGACAATTAGACCAATTTATAAGAACAGTTTTCAAAATTCAAATGTTCTTTTTCATTACTGAGTGAGTTGATTTTAAGACTAAATGAAAATAGTGAACAGAAGTTTACGTTACTGAGTATTTTCCATGAGAAGGAAAGGTTCAGCAGTAAAGTAAAGATTAACTTGTGCTCATAGGTTTTACAGATGAGCAGTTATTGAAATTTTTAAATTAAATTTGAAAAGCTTAGATAACTTGAAGTGACTTTCAACCGGTAAATTACTTGCACCAGAATGAACACGTTTAGAATTGTGTACTTGGTTAAATTCGGCAAAAATATATGAACTATCATCATCTTATTGTAGAGAACAGCAAACTCTTTACGAATAGGTGTGCTAAACTGGACAAAATCCACATTACCTAATAACAGCAAGGGCACAATTTGACCCAGCTATTTTCCCTACAAATGTAAACTTTTGTAGGAAAGCAAGAACGATTATCATGTGGTTGTGCGCTTGTCTCCTCGATGCGCTGTGGCGAGACAAGAACGGCGGACCGGGATCTTTATTGGCGCCTTGTATCCTAGTTGGGCAAAATCCGCGCATTAGGCAAAAGACAAACAAAGTCAGCTTGTCCTTGTGATGCTGTGCTTTTCCCATGCTATAGCTCCGACATGTAGAACTTCTCCTTTGCCTACACATAACGACTCTCGTCTACAGCTGAGCCTCGCAGTTCTCTGGATGGTTCAAACATGAGTGAAGGAATGGTACGGGATGATGATTAATAAAAAATTATGACTGAAATATTTGAATTAAGTGAAAACATTTTGCTTCTACGAAGACCTTAACTGTGTTTTAATAAATGAGGTCCTGCTTGGATGAGACCAACGAACAGCAAAATCCATTTAAAGCTCTAGCTTTTTTTCGACGCATTGGTGAGCAGCGATAAATAAATGTTATGGGAGATATCTAATTATTCCTGATGCACCTCTTCATGTCAAATGACAACCTGATATAACCAAATAATATTTATAAAGTG
This sequence comes from Platorchestia sp. MABIK, assembly GCA_014220935.1. Taxonomy (NCBI): domain Eukaryota; kingdom Metazoa; phylum Arthropoda; class Malacostraca; order Amphipoda; family Talitridae; genus Platorchestia; species Platorchestia sp. MABIK. The sequence goes on along the minus strand of JACJUY010005349.1, from coordinate 16,699 downwards.
AAATAATCAAGTCATTAATGCGAATATTGCGAGAATATATTCAGCTAACTCACCGAGATAACTTCATCAACTGATTTATTTATTTCACCAGACATAGCCTAAAGAAACATCGACCACTCAACAGAGAAGTTAACTGTTAAAATTGACTTGTGCAGTGAGCGAGGCTTATGTAGGAAAACTATTAGATGAAAAGATTCTCTCTCCTTAATATTGTCTACGAAGTTGCTATAAAACGGAAATATTTACTTGCAATAGTAAAGCTTTGCCTCTTAGAAACTTTTTTCCAACAAAACTAACTAACGTATAGAGGAGAGACATTGCGTATTAGTAATACACACTGTTTTTATAGCTATTACATGACAAATAAAATATTACTAAAGACTCGTCCGGTCTTCAGTAAAATCTCCCTCACTGAGGGACGCTCACCATTCACTTTACTGCATGAAATTGTTTAAGGATTAATGCATTGATTCATGTTACGGTAGCTCATTGAGAAAGAAGTTTCAGGTTTTATTTCAGAATTTGAACTTAAGTTGTGAGAAACAATTCTAAACGAACATGATTGCCCACGGTTTCAAAGTAGTTCTCAACATTGCGGTACATACATGTACATCAAACATGCTTTGCAGTGCTGGCTAATATTTACTGGTCACAATTAAAGATCTGTGAAGATATTGACAAACTCTTAACAGAAGAGTAATATAATTATTCACTTGGTAATAAGAAATTCAATTGAAATACATTTCTCATTCCACATATGAACTTTTTAAACACAAGTAAAGAACGTTTTGTTTGACTTTCAAATGAATTTTTTTTCTTTCCAACTTCTTACAATTTCCCGCTCTTACTGCAATTGGCCCAGCAGCTGCAGGGCCACTCGAGTCACACAAGATCTCAGTTAAGTATTCTATTTACTCGCGTTATGTCCGCACCCTCTCTGCTCCAACACGCAGGCTCCGGAAAGCAGACAAGAAGACTTAAGTAATTGCTTCAATAGCCTGCATGACTGCTTGCATGTGACCTCGGCACCGTTTAACCATCCATAGGTTGCGTTCATGCTGGCGACACCATCTTCATTCCTCGTTAAATGCTGTGAGCAGGTCTATCTTTGTTTGAATGGTTGTACTTCCTCACCTGGTCGGGTAACAATGTTAATCATCTTGAAAACTCAAATCATAATAGAGACCATCGACTTTTGCTTTGGAGGACATGTTAAATTTGAAGTCGACAAGTGTAAATTTTTACGCATCGCTCTATGATGATTAAGTTCATAATATTAGCGCATGCGTACATCTCTTAGAAAACAACATTAACACGTTAAGTGCGGCGGGTTACACTGAAGTTCAATATTCAACTTTTATTAAAGTTAATCTTAGAGATCAATTCTGAAAAGAACGAACATTAAAAAGTTTGCGCCTTGATTTAGTTTCCATTAAGCATTTATGGAAATTGAGTTGGTGATTGCTGGTTGGTCAGCAGCATTATGAAAATCCCCTCGGTGACCACCGGTGGGTCACGTCGCACTTAAAGCGTTAAACGACATGACAATGGTGATAAGTGACGCCACACTGTACTGTCGCTTATAGTGACACTATTATTAATGGCAAACTAGAAAACCTTTTAGAGCATAAGAGCCATGCGGTCTAATATCGTGAACATTATTTATAATCAACAGTAGATCAAAAAATTGAACAAATATACTTGAGCACACTACGTCAAAAAACTACACAAACCAAAACTCCATAAAGTTTTCACCGCTTTTTCATAATGATTCTTTAAATTCTAAGCATTATCATTTGAAAATTTAATTAATTTGTGCAAAAATTTTGAGTTTAAGTTTCAAAAGGCGTCATTCCCGATTGAATTGAGAGCTTTCTCCACACTCACAGATTGCTCATGAATAAAATTGATAGTTTTTTGTAACGATGTTGAGCGTCAAGTTGTTTTGTTTACAGTAAACTAGTTGCTTATAGTGTTATTTGTTCATCCCACTTTGATGCTAAGTGAGTGGTTTCTCAGTCGCTGTTTTACAGCCGAACTGTAGTCTGGTCACAAACCCGAAATGCTTCATGCGTTCAAGGAATGATATTCAATCTTTTCGCATCGTATGACTATCACACATATGGTTCTCAGGAACATGTAGTGCAACACAACCTCGGTCACGTACCTAACATTAGGTGGAGAAAAGGTGTGTATAATTTTAATATTATGTACAGGAGTAGTGCCCCTCTCTAATATCATCAGAATGGGACAAATTTTGCACGAACACTAGCTATGTATCTTTGAAAAATCTTCTAAATGCAATTTCTGGCGTTTAATGTATAACGATAGTGTAACAACAACGATGTGGACCTTTCTAGGCCATTTATTTACCCTAATGATAACGACACATATTTCGTTGTTTATTTGTTCCCAAATGTAAATTGAGCTCGAAGGTTCAATCTTTTATCCTAAATTGCCTTCCTTGCAAATAGAGGTACACGAGGTTCTTTTATTTCGCGTAATCCGGAGCATCTATCCCCAGTTATCTCCGCAACGTCTATAGCTAAATAAGGCACTTGGTGCCGTGCAATACGAGTGATCTTACGATCAAGTTTTCTACTCGCCTACAGATCGTGCGATCAGGAAATGGTTCACAAAAAGCGATGCGGTGCAAGTTGTTCGCGAGGACGGACGGCAGAGCGGGAGATAACACTCGAGTTCAGTGCCGGGTCAGACGATAGGCAGTGATACTGGGCGGGGCGCGCACGCCCCTATTGGGTTGCTCCTGAACTGACCTGCTCGACACGGCGCACTGCGCAGTTACTGGGGTTGGCCACGTCTACAGGCTCAAGGAAAATACAGCTGGGCCTTCAATTTAATGGCATCCTTTTCAACAATATTCAAGGCGAACGAAAATGATTGCAATCCAAATTCTTGAGCGGCTCACGTTAAATGAATTCGAATTTCAAAATTTTATCTCTGACCGTTCTTGGCACACGATTGAAATATCTCACAATACATGTAAAATGTACTTACTTTTGATGTTTGTTATGTATTTGAATTTTGAGTTTTACCTAACATGTATGTTGTACATATTTTCTACTGATAAACATTCATTTAAAGAAAATTTATTCCATTTCGACTGCATCTAGAATATTTATACGGTAGCCAATGCAAGATTTTGTTCTGGTACACAACAACATAGATTGATTAACGATTTACGGGGATTTCTCGTGCGTAATGATTGGATTTCCCTTAAAAGATATCTGTCATTACGAAACCCATTTAAAATTGAAAGACCAAGTCTACAGTGATCTGTGTGGCCATCTTTAAATTAGTGTTATACGCAGTCATAACTGTTCCTCTCATGCAACTGGAACTGACCCTCTTATGTCCTCTTAGTTGTTTTTCCCTTAGAACGTTAACAGGGATCTTAGTAGAACCCTCACTGCCCTTCTTCTGGTACCTTAATTAGTGCTCTCATTTATAACTTAAACTGCCTTCTTTACGGAACCTTCACTGGTGCCTTCATGAAACCCCAACTGCCTTCCTCAAGGAACCTTCACTTCTGGTCTTATGAAAATTTTGTAACTCTAAACAGTTCGTATAATAGAACTTTAACAAGCCCTTTACATAACTTCGATTGTCCTTTCATGATAGCTAAACTGACGCTCTTTTGGAACCATAGCATTGTACATCATTGTTTTTGCATTGAGGTGTAAGTTACGTCATAGATTACCGTACATTGAATATTAGCCGTAATGAACAACGTGCGCTGCTGTTGATCTTGCTTGTGCCGCACACAAATATACATTCTTTTGCATCAGCACGCAGCGTCAGTAATGGGAGATGTGTTTCTTTGTTGTGAGATTTAGTTAGCGAAAAATTACATGGAGTCAAGACAAACTGAGTTTGCATTTTTCACTCTACAATGAGGTTTTTTAAAATATAATCTGAGGAAAAAAAGTAGTATTGTATTTTGTTAAACAGATTCATTCTTTAAACGAAATTTTTATTTTATACACACGCCATTGAACCTCGCTGTTGAACAAAATGCAAGTACCTTGCATATGTGATAATGCTGTATAAACCATTGTTCTACGTAACGAAAATGTTTTTCCTGATTGCAAGCTCAGGTGTTGACCCAAAAATGGGAGCAGTACTCCAATGCTGTTGGAAAATAAGGGTACCGGGCATGACCGAAGAGAGAGAAATCAAAAAGGCAAAGCCCACTATCAGACTACAGCGGTCTCATAACCTCAAGATACCTAATACTTTATTCTGACAAAGGAAAATTTTTGTTGTTCCAGGTATTAGTTAGCAAAAACAAAATTGGCTATCAACATTTTTGAAATATTTTTTGAGGAAGTTCTATCATACAATGACAGCATAATTATAATTATGACAAAGGGCTGAGTGTTTTGTGAATATCTCGACCTACTTTACTAGCATAGGTGTTTTGTAATAAACACAAAATGGGCATAATTTTAAAATCAGTGAAGTTTGGTATGAATTACCAGACGAGAATACTTCTGGCAATACCGCATGGTAGCACTCTTCAAAGGTGTGTGAATGGATGTACAGAGGGAGGTTACCCCATAGCGAGAGTACAATTTCACTGAACACAATACAGAATGAAACAAAAAAACATTTTTATCGACTGCTCTATTTTTACAACCATGTTCTAACTGTAAGTGTTCGTTATCATATATACTTATTATCAAGGGAGTGAAGTTCATGATCAACGAATAAAAGGGTTTCCCCTAAAACATTCTTTACTCGTAACCTTCATTTTCTACGACCACCAGAGAATTTGCTTGGTCAAGCAAAGTGCCGCTCAGTCGCGGGCTTCGAACCAACTTTGGTTTTCCAGTCCAAAGTTAGATGCTCTTCGTCGAGTCACGGGTTATACCCTAGAGCACTTATCCTAGAAGTAGAAGTTTAGAGTTCGAATAAGCCTACATACCTCTAGGTAACCCGATGTCAAGTATGTGCCCCTTTGTCTGCGTGTCTCATGTACTTGCTTATCAGACTGATAGTGAACGCGGTTGTGAAATCTTGAGATTATCAATCCCGGATATTAGACATAGTAACTCCGCACAAAAAATCCCGAGGGGATAAATTCCTGATAGAAAATATCGAGTCAGTGAACGCCAGTTGTAAAATCAAGAGGCTGCTAATTGAGACATAAAATACAGGCGCTATCAAATTATTCTGAGCTGACTGGTAGAACGTTAATCTGTGCTGGTTAGCTGAACTTCATTCCAGCTTATTGGATGGACATCACTAGCTCTGAGCGCTTTGGTTGGTTATCATTTTGAATTGATTGATTGTCTTGACAACATTCGGATTTGATCGGCTGGTCATCATCCAGAGCTGACTGGTTGATCGTTATTTTAAATTGCTTGACTGGACGTCATTCTGAACAGTTATCATTCTGAAGTGTTTGCCTGGACACCATTCAGAACAGTGTGATTCGCCATAATGCTGACACCACACACCGCAGCTGCAGCAACGTGTGACAGGCCATCATGCTGACACCACACACCAGAGCTGCAGCAACGTGTGACAGGCCATCATGCTGACACCACACACCAGAGCTGCAGCAACGTGTGACAGGCCATCATGCTGGCACCACACACCAGAGCTGCAGCAACGTGTGACAGGCCATCATGCTAACACCACACACTGGAGCTGCAGCAACGTGTGACAGGCCATCATGCTGACACCACACACCGGAGCTGCAGCAACACAGGCAGTGCGGGGAGGGGACGGGAGGGGCGGCATCACGCAAGGCATCACCAATTGAGCGGCGGCGGTGTGAGCCACCGTAACAGCGGCTTGCATGCGACCTGTTAGCGTAATTCTCTCGCTGTTAAAGGCTACAATTGTTCACAAGTATTTACAACCATGCACCTACACACGTGCTTGATGTCATTATGGACATTTCTGCAGCAACTTACCTATTGTCGGCGGATGTAATAAGATTTTCTTCGTCATTATTCTTTTGTTCGTGGTTTCAGCAAATGTATGCGAATATTTACAATCATGTTTCCAACTACTTACTTGATATCAATAACTACACTCTAGTAATAGCCGCTTACTAACTATCGAAAACTGAATTTTATTTGTTTTTCAGAAGTTGTAAATTCAATACCTCTGTGAGCAAGCAAAACGTTTTATTTTGCTGTCTGAAAAAAGTGATGTGCACAAATTCGTCAACGTATTTGATCAACATCTCAGTGAATGTATGCTGATATTTTGATAAACATCATATTGAACTTGTGCTGTCATTTTGATCTACATCTCACTGAATGTATGCGGACATTCCCTACAATTTTGTAAATTGTCTTTCTAGACATCGAGACGAATCTTAAGCTTTTCTGTGCGTGGGTATCAATTAATTAATTTATTCATACCTCTCAAAGATTACATATTCATTACAGTCATGCACGAGTATTAGACATGTGATGGGGACTTGAAAAACAATAAGTATGTACCCGGTTGATGTGTGGTTTACGTGTAATCATAGCTTGGTGTATATACGCGTAATTGGAGCCTGGTTGACGAGTAATGATAGCTTGTGTGACACGTAATCAAAATTTGGTATGGGCGAAGATATGGATTGGTTGACGAATAATCATAGCTTGCGTGTAATCAAAGCTTGGTTGAAGCGTTATTAAAGCTCGGCGTACCAGTAATTAGAGCTTGGTTGAAGCGTTATTAAAGCTCGGCGTACCAGTAATTAAAGCTTGGTTGACGCTTTGTGATAACTAGATTTGCACATAATTTTAACTTAGTTAACTCATAATTATAACTTGGTTGTTTCATGGTATAGTTGACGAGGCTAAAGCCTTGCTAAAAAATGGCTGCCGTATAGTAAGAAGTAGTGCAGACGTGGTTAAAAAGTGGTTGCCGTGTGGCTTAAACATGGTTCAAGCATGATTGACTCATAGTTGATGCGTCGTTGAGTCATGGTTGAAGAGTGATTGGCATATGGTTTACGCATGGTTGACACATGATTAACTTGTGGTTGATGCGTGGTTGACACGTGGTTGATGCATGATTGAGAGTAGTTGGGGCATTGTTGAGCAATTGGTGACGTGCAGCAGGCGCATGGTATTATGCAGTAGGCGCACGATAGAATCACCATGTAAACTTGACTGCTTTTCTGTCATTAGTAAACACGACATGTTGCTACAACGTTCTCACGATGAGCAGCACTCAACACCCGTGATGAGTAGCCGGAGCTTCGAAATGTGCTTTTGCAAACAGTTCATTTCCAGCCCGCAGGCCCCTACACTGGGAAGTGCACCGCTGAGGAGCAGAAGTTTATTTGACTGATGCTTAATCGATCTGTTGTAACTGCTCTGAACAATTTTGGCTTAGATGTTGTTAACGTTTCTTCATTATTTGCTGCATAAAACTGCTTACAGATTATGTTACAGGCTACGAGGGTGCCACTTACTTTTACTTACGTTCAACAAATAGCACGATGAAATAATTCACAGATGACATGGTTGTCATGCAGGAAGGCATTTCCCTATGCTCTCATGCAATGCGCGTAGCAAACAAATTACTCGCACAAGATATCGCTAAATGAGAATGTACTTCAATATCTTTTCATAATTGGATGAGCATCTTTGCTCTGCGCTGCTCGAGGCAGTTGAGCCCTTGGCGGTAGTCAACCTTGTCAAACGGCAATACAGACTGAATGCATATATTCATGACCAGAGAGACTGCAGAATCGTACATGTGTGCTCCCTTAGCCTGTACAAAGCCATCAAGTCATCAGTAGGATGCAAGGACCTGAAGGTTCATCTTCTAAGTGTCGTTAATATGCCAGCGAAGGTTAGAAGCGCAAATGATTCTCCCTCAGTTCTACGTGTAGTCGCTAAGATTCCAAGGTCTTCTACACTGCCTGGTGCCTGTATCCGTGATACCACCGGTGTTAGGAGCCGGTGTCGTGAGTTTTAAATTAGGTAAATAAATGCACCAACTCTCATAAAGGGCCGCCTGTGCACCGAGATGCGCCGTGCATTCCCGCCCTTCCGCTTGGGATCGGCAGAATAAGAGGGAGAAAAGAGAAGAGACAGACAGCCTTGTCTTCTTCCTGTTCTTTTTCTGGGCCCGTTCTAGGTAGAAGAAGAGCGGATGTGCTTGATGCTGCAACGTCTATACTTGTTATGTCACAGCGCTTTTTGTGGGCGTCTCTCTGAGGTGGAAATTACGTGAGTTGCAAGAGGGAGAGTTTGCCGTATATTCATCGGGACCCTTCTCTCGCAACTCGGTCTGAACAGCTCCCAGCTCAAAAATAACTTCCCCAGTTTACAACTGCGACGTGATGATCTAGACTGGCGTTTCCGTCGTGTTGTTGATTTCGAGCACAGCGAAGAAATAGCAGCTGTGATGTTTACATACGTGTCTATAATTACATGGATTTGCTCTCTTTTCTACGTCTCTCAGTCGTTCATTAACCGTTGCTCAAGTATAATTTCACAATTAGGATCGAATGATTGCATGTTTCTTCACGTATTTCGCTTGAAAAGGGGAGAAAACAGTGGGAAGGAAAACAGTGAAGCGAAGAGGTAGTCTAACTAGAGACACTCGTAAGGTCAGTTAAGAAATTTTCAACTGCCGCTGAGAGTGAGGGCTAATTAATACATACGTTAACTACTTCAAGGGTGTAAGCAAACAGGTTGTATTACATACCACCAAAGTAATACATTCAAGAGTTTATTGATGTTGGTTGCAAAAGGTCTAAAATATTTCGACAGCTGAAATATCAATACTGTACAGTAAACAGTACGCATTATAAAACCATTTCACACATAATTTTGTATGAGAAACACTGAAAAGTTTCTTGAAAATAGAGAAAATACCTAGGAATTCTCTTTGTCACTCTGGAAGCGTTTTGGAAATCAAACGTATCCTGAAGTGTATACCAATGGATTCCCACTCAACAGCATCAGGAAAATTGTGTAGTATTTTTTAAGAAATAAACTTTTTTCATAGTTGAAAGTAATATATTTGTGAACATAGAGAACAAAGATTGCGCTTGAAGTGTCGCAACTGATTTTTTACTTTATTTAATCGACGCAGTTCAAATGAGAGCATGCAATCAGATTGAATGGAAACAGTTCACTCGCAGTAACGCGGTACATTCACAAAAGAATGGAGCATTCAGCAATAGAGGATACTGTCTCATTTGACTGGCATGATACCATCGTAGTGTTCTCACCACAGTCGCAACTTTAGGAGGGGACTTCGTTGCCGACCATCACACCGCCAGCTGTGGCGCGAGCGTGAAGAAAAACACAGCGAGGTATCCGTGGTATACGACACAGCCGTTCATTATTTCCTGCTGAGGCTGAATGATGCACCTGCAGCTGCGGTGTCGAAAGTCACATCGCAGTTGTTATTTTGCAGTTGTTTGAAAGATTAGGGCCGATTAAATTTCAATGATTGTTTAAAAATTCCTCAGGACGATATGTGTCAAATAATTTTTTACGCACGTATTTGCCTTGCAGAATTTACGAGTGATATTTTAAGGTTAATCATTTCTTTATTTTTTTCGCACTTCTCTGAAACCTATTACTGAACAGATATTTAGAAATTGTCCGAAGCTCGACGTGAGTCTTTTTTAATTTTTGAGTTTGCGTCTCATTTTATCAAACGCTGGTCTCTAAATCACTCATTTAACTTTTTCCTTCGGATGTAAATGAACGAAGTATATTAATGAGATGGAGAAAACCACGTTGAAAATATTTCTTTGGGACTAAAATTTAGCATTCAGCTATTATTCAATACTATTTTTCGTTACTTGCGAAAATATTTTTTGAATGTATTTTCAGGATTTCAGAACTGCAGAGGATTTATTTTAGCCTCTTCTTGAACTCAGCATTTCATAAGCTGGGCAAGGGAATACAACATTTATCAAAACAACGTTCTTTTTCAAATATATCAATATTTATACGCACCAGAAAATTTTCACGCATGAACACGCAGCGGAACTTTTTCATCGACGTATGAATTACAAAGCTGTACATCTTTTTTAGTGTTGCCATGCCCCATGATATATGTCCCAGTCATTCTTAGATGAATGTTTGTTCATGAACTTTAACATCTACTTTTACGACATTTACATGGCTGCATCACCTCATCGCGACTCGTTCATGTTCACTTTGTATTTCCTATGACTGATTATTTTTTGAAAACAATTACTTTTTGCTCACTTTTCGTCTAAAAACAGCAGCCACCCAGTTTCATAACCAAAAAGTAACTGAGTTCCTTAGCATATGCATTTGTTGTAAGGAGCCCACATTCTTTCTCCAAAAATTTAATCTGACAGCAATCACCACCACCTGAAGCAGCGCTGCTACGTCCCCCAGATCACCTCAGCCCAACCTTGAGTGGCACAACATCGCTCAACCCCATCTCGACCTCATGCTATGTAGTTACTCTATTTTAGGATTCTATTTTTCACAGTTTCGGTATAAAATTATGTTGACTCTATGTTTCAACACTCCTCAGGAGACGCAGGATTGGTCATGAGTTTAGGCCAGTTGTAAAACAGTTGATTTCCGATAGAGTTGACACAAAATTTAACATTGGTTGTCAAGATTTCTTAGCATAAATATCCTTAGTTGGTATAACGCATATGGATGTCATAACATTCCTGTCAATGTTTGTACGAAAGATTAAGAGAAAAACGTAAAAATATTTTCCCATGGTCAATTCGCTCTAAATTTATTAATGCTCATCAATAACTGCAATAATGAAAAATAAGAAGTTAGGGTTGTGTAACCCAAAGTATGGGAACGGCGCCCTCTGAAGAGATACTGTTAGGTTACCTCAGTTACCTTCCGAACTTCGGACCTCTATCTTTCGTGCCCTATTTGATTCTTTCAGTATGCAAATCTTTTTCACTGTGTCTTTGTTGTTTTTTTCCTTCTACCTTCTTAAAATGTTGTGTCTATACGTAGGGTATCCTGTGTGGGAACATATCTTGTGCATAGATCACACGTTTTTCTCAGTCCGTACTGATAGTCTATTCTCTTTCCTCCGTGGAAGCGTCTTTACAATCGAAGCCAAGCCTTCAACTCGTTACCATGTTACTGCACTTAATTTGAATAGCTTTATTTTATTAGTGTAAGAATTAGGGCTCTTTTTCACATTTTCATTGTCATAAACCAACCAATGAATCACTGCCATCACCACATTCGTGGAAATATTTACACATCATATAATTTTATTCTAGTTGCAAAAGTTGTGCTATAATAGCCTTCGTCTGACTTCCCTTCAGAACGCATAAATCTTTCGCCTTTTCTTGGTAACGTGATTATAATAGATTGCGCCTTTCTGTAGCGTCGTACTTAATATTGAAATGATATCTACCCTTTTTTCAAAGTGAACTGCAAATAATACGATCAAGGTAAATTTTGAATTCATAATTGATAAATTAATGTATCACACATAATCATTTAAGGGAATGATTAGCAATATTTCTTAATTCGTGCTGCAACACGAGAGAAATACACCAGGAAGCACGGTAGTAAAACTAAATGAAATAAGAAAACTCAACCTTGTTTTGAAGAGAAATTACGTGCGAGACCCTGGCAGGAACGAAGGAATGGCCTGAGGCGGGATCTAAGTTTGAGGCTTCTTTAGTAAGCACTGTTTGGAGATAATTAATTAAAAGAGCATGCGAAACTTTGAACTTCACGTTTTTTCTCACAAATATATTAGCTCCTTCTGAAATTAAAGCTCAAGACTTGAATGATTTGGCGTCAATGATATGCGAAGATTGAGTGGCAATTCTTCACCCGCAGAAGCGAGGTGCCTGTCACAAGTCTCCTGGTGGTGAGCTGAGCGCCTGTGATAAGTTAGTATGGTTTCCTCACCAACCGATAGCCCTGCGTAGCCTTAACGTCAAAAGTTACGTACTATTAACCTCCAATCAAAGTTTTACACTAGCCGCGTTATCTTACGATTGAGTTCACGTAATGAAACTCGTACAACAAGAGCCGTTTTAGGATTCGGTAGTGAAGACCGAACTCATCGGCATCTCATACTGCAGCATCTCATCGATCAAGCGTAAGGGAAGGATTAGAAAGACGGAGACTTTTCAATTTCAAACTTCATTCATCACTACATAGCTATAGCAGTATTTGGAAAGCTTCACACTGGTGAATATATTTGTCACGCAAAGAAATAACGAATACAAATAGGCATACGTACAAAAAGATGAAAGTTAAATAGTAATTGGTCCAAAACTGAATATCAACCACCAACTTATCCACCTACACTTGACTTCGGCGTTGGGTAGTTGCGTTTGAACCTCCTTGCTAGCTAAACAAATGATCAACTAGATTTTGTTGACGTTTTTTCGCCAGTTCATTATGTTTGATTACATTCTAACTGGTACAGCACAACCGCGCGAATCCCACAGTTGTGCAGTCAACCACCGAACTACTCTCATTATCTTTAGAAAGGGAGGTACGTAATAAGTTGTAATTGTATTTAAATGTTAAAGTATATAAATGCATCACAGCATTTGTATACTTTTGTTGCAGTCGCGAGCTCATTCACAGAGGTGATACTTTTCATAACTCAAGTGCTTACTTTGAATAAAACGATTAATTTTTCAAGGTTGTCATTATTATCCGCATGTTGATCAAGCATATGCCGCGCAGGTTTTCTCTCTATCTCCAATTTGCTTCATCCTGTAAATCTTTCTCATCTAATTTTTTTATTTCTTTTTCTCTTTCTGTCGAGGGTTTCAAGGTTTCAATCCCCTCTTCGACACCTGACTCGTCTTACACCTGTAAAGAGGATAGCTCACGTCAGGGCGAGGAACAATCGGGTCCATATGCACACCGATTTACTCCTGCTTGTGTATATATTTTAGAATAACAGAAGGGTCATCCCTCTAGGGTTAGACTGGGCATTTTATTCAAGCGAGTCTCTCTTGCTCCTTGTACCTGCGCTTTTACGTTCATCTGTAAACGGGCTCGCAAACTTATAAACACATAAAGCTGTGCTGCAATGCGAGGGGGCTCTGACGAAACAACCTTTTATCGGCTGCTAAACGTGCACTTTTGAAACATGTATAAGGAATTGTTAAAATCGTCTTACTTCACGAGAAATTAAGCAAAAAAAGAATCAGTAACGTACAAAGGAAATTCTACTGCGAAAGTTATTTAATCACTTTAATTTCTGGGAAAGATAGAAGAAGGAGAAAGGGTTTAAAAAATTCTTCTTGCTGGAAGTATTAGGAGTCACTAAGCCATGGCAGGGTGGACTGTGAAGTAGGGTAGGGAATGATGAGAATAAACGTAGGCAATCCAAACTCAGACGCGTTTACGATGGAGGTCCTATTAATGCTTTACTTTTTTACAGTATTCAAAGTAAAATTTTAAATATGATTGTGAAAATGCTTGTGATGATTATATTTTCTTATATGAACAACTTCCATTCTATTTGAACTAGAACTTATTGCGTAGGCCTGTCGTAATCTTTCTTCTAGCGTTTCGTTGCGTAGATATATTCACATAACGCGGTCTTGATGAAACCATGACACTCACCTTTAAAATCCCCTTAACATCTCGTAACGCTGCCTTTCCTTCAATGCTAACTGCATTACAACGTCTCACAACGTCGCTCCAACCTCACTTTGAACAGTATTACAACGTCCCATAACGCCGCATCAACCTCACTTTGAACAGTGTTATAACGTGCCATACCGCCGGTTGACCTCACTTTGAACAGTATTACAACGTCCCATAATGCCCATCCAGCCACACTTTGAACAGTATTACAACGTCCCATAATGCCCATCCAGCCAAACTTTGAACAGTATTACAACGTCCCATAACGCTGATCCAACCTCTCTTTGAACAGCATTACAACGTCGCACAACTTTGCTTCAACCCCACCTGCGCCGGAAACTAGCCACCACCTTCCCACCAAACCTCTCCCAAATACATCATGAGGTGGCTTTCAACAGCTTCCTCGTCGCTCGGAGGGTGAGCTTGGTTCAGCGCACCTTGATGTGCCTCTCTCTGTGAGGGTAGACTACAATGGAAAAGTTAGATCAAACAAAGAATTGTATTACTCCAACATCAGTGGGAAAGCTAGGGGATACTCAGCATGTGTGTTAAATGAGTCATCATAATACGTCGTTTATTGGCTGGGGCTCGACGTTTTACGGTTTTGAAGAAGAAAGTTTAGCATGTGCCTCGGCTTGCGTAATAAGTGCGAACTGCGGACATAATAACGCTTCATTGCCAAAAATTAAACAAGAACGGAGACCTAACAATGTCAAAGAGATGAATTGAATATATCATTTACTCTAACATGCTCTGTATTTAAGAGAGTATTTTGAATGAAAAGCAAATTGGATATGTGAGAATGATTCAAAGAATGTAAAAGTCATGCCACTGGATGAAAAAATAAAAAAATAATGGAGCCGATTCTATGAATCACAGAAAAATAATGGGGAAATTCTGATACCTTCTCCCGTTAGGAAAAATAGGCCATAAGTTCAAGCAAAGCCTAAAGATATTTATTCGTTTGTTGGTGTGTGCATGCTGCACGTTCTAAGCTACAGTGATGAACTGCTAGTTACTTCTGTTGATTGTTGGGCGGAGACAAACTCCATTCACCGCTTTGAACCTTTAAACTCCTTTACCCCTTTAACTTTTTCAAATACGTGATCGATGCCTTCGCTACAGAGGGAATTCAATCACAGGATTGAACCTTCATTGAAAACCGCCTTCGGGTAAAGCTTCTGTCCGCTTTTTTCCTGTTCCCTCCGGGGCTGCGATGCAGGCAAACGCCGCAACTGTGGGATCATTTTCTAACACCGAGGTTTAATTAAACCTCATTTCCATAAATGCACTCAGCTGTTTCTTCCTCTACTTTACACTCACTTAATCTGAGCTCATACCTTTACAAGTTGTGATAAATGAGAAATCGATTTTAAAAGCTTAGGGAAACAGACTCTGAAGGTAGATGACAATTTCGTTTAATAGGATTTGAAAAAGTTCTTGTTTAATTGGAATAACGCAACAGCGGTATTTAACTTCAATGCCTGCCATTTTTCACTTACCTCAGCATTTTAGTTGTTACAAATAATAAGGTTCATCACATGGGATAATATGTAGCTAGCCGACGGTTTAATAACAGCAAAAAGGGTGCGCATGCATATTAACTTTGCAACTGCGCTCATTTTTGATAATATGGTACACTACGAAACCAAGTAGGGTGTAGTGATAAAAAGTAACGTTAAAATCGGATTGGTTTGCCCATCAATATTTGAAGCAGCCGTAGTTATCGTGCTAAAACGGTGTTAGTCTTTGTCTGGAGAATATAATCACAGGTGAACGCATCCTATCTACAAATATTACTGGGCGATTGAATTCAGTAAAAATTTGTATCACTGTCATTATAATTCGGCTTATTCTTAAATTCTATGAGATTGCTCCAGAAAGATCTACACAGGCTGTACTGCTTATAATGTTGAAATTTCGGTAACAGCGTAAAAATATTACGAGTCTTCAAAATCAGTACATAGGCCACCAAACTGGAATCTGATATGCGGTTGAAAGAAAATCTTTTTTAAGGAGAACTTGGCACTCCGGTAAACTCCCACTACCAGGACGCCGACTTCCATTCCTGTCTCTTGTAGCTTAGAATACAGTGAGAGAATGATGGTAGTAGGAAAGTTAAATGAGTTTTTGGAGACGCAGGATGCTGAGACGTTTTCTTGCTGTTGTTTTGAATGAATTAGAACCATTTGTGTGTCGAATTGTCTCTCATGAGGGGGAGAGAATGATTGCATTGAAAAAACTGAAACTAATTTAAACATCAGATGGTTTTCATTCTCATTTTACGTCATGAGCTTTCGCACACTTGAGAAAGATGTGTTTTCAGGAGATGGACCGGAACTGGACTATATGTGTATACTAAGTATCCTTAACTTCAGACTACAAATTTTCGCATCTGCCGAAAACTTTTGTCGAAGCGTTTCACGCTTAGAATAATTCAAATTCTATTGACATAACTTTAAAACGTAAAATTAATTCTAGAAATGAAACCAATTCCTCAAATCTAGTTTGTGTGCTTATTTTCTGAGGTCATTGGCAGATTCAAATTTGTTACTTGCAATAGAAGTAGTTGCTGATTTGTGAATATGATAAAAATCGATGGAAAATTTTCATGCGAATGAAAACGTACCTCACATATATTGCAGGTCTTCGAGAAATTAATAGGAAATGAAACCAAGTTGGTTATTTTGAATTCCGTTGTGAAAGATGGATCAAAGATGAGATTTTTTTAAACAAATATCGATAATACATCAATTAGAGAAAAGCCATACAGAGAAATCTGCAAATCACTGCCGGCAGCTGATTATGAAAAAAATCATTTATTAACGCCGGCCGATGGGATGTAGAAGTCGAGTTACTTCGCCTCAGGGGAGACAGCTGCCTCGTACTGGCAGGGTGGTGACTGCAGGCAGAAATACTGACAGGGTGGTGACTGCTAGCAAAAATACTGGCAGGGTGGTGACTGCTGGCAGAAATACTAGCAGGGTGGTGTCTGCAGGCAGAAATAACGGCAGGGTGGTGAATGCAGGCAGAAATGTTGGCAGGGTGGTGACTGCTGGCAGAAATACTGACAGGGTGGTGACTGCAGGCAGAAATACTGGCAGGGT
>JACJUY010005348.1:17886-31788 GCA_014220935.1 Platorchestia sp. MABIK | reverse complement strand
TTCTAATGTTGTCTCCTATCCATTTCTGGGTGGAAGAGGTTTTTCTAAACCCATGTGTCATTTTCAATGGTGTCTAATTCGTAGTAATAATGATCAACGTGTTCCTGCGTTTTCATATTCAAACGAGCAAACTTGAGAAATATCGCCTTCTTTGTTACTGCTTTACGGGATGTATGCGGCAGAGAATATAGCTCAGTCAAGTATTTCCTTGGTACTAGGACAGGTAAAATTTTAAAGCCATCGTGACGTGAATGAGTTAGATTTTGGCTACCCTCGTAAATATATTTTTATGATTAATTGTTCATCGAAACAGCGATCTGAACAAATTTAGACAGCACTATCACAAGTTTCATCAGTCTCAATTGCATGTAGTCGAGGACTTGGAGCAATGTTAGTTTTTCTTCATTTTTCCGTTTTTATGATTAATATTGAGTTCTAGTTATTGTTTCGTCAATTTTTTCTTATTCCTTCCCCTACATATCACTTGGGTTTAATTTTGTTCTTCATGCTAGCCAGCTGCAATGAGTGCTGCTGACTCAGACGCCGAGAATACTCTACCAAAAAATGCCTTCGTTTCACTATTCTTACAAACCCATTCCAACTGCCTTTCACTACCCTATAACGTCCGTTTTTTTTCTTATATTAATGTTATTACTACTACCACCGTATTACTCAAGCGCTGGCATCAGATTGAGAGAGGAACTGACACTCGGCAGTAAACTTGAAAAAAAATTATCAATAGAGCACAAATTCGACCAGAAATGAAATGCGTTCATGTTTTTGAAAGAAGAAACCGGTGCCTTCAACACTTTTACTGCGGCTGGGAAAACTGAAGTTTAATTTTCAGCTCAAATTTAAAGCCAATTGTAGTAAGCAAGTTTGAAAATAACAAACATTAACTTGATCGAGCCTTCATTTAGTTTTGATTAAGTATTTATAAATATTGAGTTTGTGACTACTGGTCGGTCAGCAGCATTATAAAAAAACCCCAGTGACCACCGGTGGGTCACATCGCAGTCAAAGGTTAATGAGTGATTTTTTTGTTTAAAGGAGTTTATTTGCCAGGTTACAATGCGTGTAAACAAAAATATGCAATGAATGTATATTTCTGTATTTATGCATGGTTTGTCCACAGACCCTGATGACCAACTATCGCGTGTGGTGCGCGAAGCACAACCGCAAGATCAGCGAGAGTTTCGACATCCGTGAGAAGATCGAGGCGGTGTTGGAGGAGTGCGGCATGGCGCAGAGCAGAGCTCGCTCTATGGAGCAGGAAGACTTCATGAAGTTGCTTCTTGCCTTCAATAAGGAAGGCATTCATTTCAGTTAACGCTTGCTTTTTGTAGCACTTAATTGTTTTAATTGTTGTTGTTGCTCCTCTTGTTTTTTTTTTACTTGTAACAGTTGCTCAATATCCATGGGTGCTAGTTGGTGATTTTCTCCATGTGGTGTGGATGCCTTGGCAGCGCCAATGATGCTGCGCAGTAACCTTTTTTCGTGGATTTGCTGCACTGGGAAGTCTTCCATTATGTTTAGAGCTGGTACAGTGTGGAGGTAGTTTACTTGAATTCTATGAGGGAATTTGTAAGCTTTGGGCTTTCCTGCAGTCATTGAAGGTGACGAGGGATGTGGATTTGTAATGTTCTGTGCACTGCTAAGCGACCAGGAAGAAACCAATGATCATGTAGAGTAGTTTTGTGTTCTGGGTCCAGGGATTTTGTTAGTGAGTGACCGCATGAAAAATAACTGTTTCTGCTGTGAGTTACTTTTTATCATGCCTTTTACGGAGAACAACCGGTTCTGTTTGGATCTGTGTGGATGTGCTTTTCACGTTTTGAAGAGTTGGCTGGGGAAGGAGTTAGTTTGGCATGCCGGAACGGCCTTAAATGATTCGAAACAACGATACCATTGACAGTACAAGAGTTGGTGATATTGCCTCCTTTTATTCCGATTAATTTATTAGTAAGTGGAAGTTATCATTTCCTATTTTTGTTTTGTTTACTGCAGCTTTTTTATTTAATATTGATGCGTGTTACCTCAACGATGTCGTAATTTGCTAGCAAACTTCAGCGTTTGCGAGTAGCTTTGATCTTGCAGACCTTGATGCATTAGTGAGTGAAAATAATTGTTGAGCTTAGCCATTAGTAATTATCGATTTTCGGAAGCTGAAGTAGTAACACATTTTAGTCTGTGTTTTGATCTTCATACAAAATTACCTCTTTCAGCTTGAGTTTTTAATCATAGCCAATTTTACTCCAGCCGTGTTGAGTATTGCTTCATAATTATCAAGTCAGCGTTGGGAAAGTTGGGCAGGGAGACAGCAATGGGATTACTGGGCCATAACGTGTTGTGAGTTTGTGAACTAGTCTTAGACTTTCTTAAGGGCTGTCGGTTGCTAAGTGTGCTAGAAAGTCACGCAAGCAAACAATTGGCGCTAAAATCACGAACGTTCAGTTCTTTTGTGGTTATGTGCTGTCACCTTTCAAATATTAATGAAATTCTGCAGGTCTGCTCTATGTCACCCAGTGTACTAGCCACACCTTGCGCGGATTGTTTCTTTCATTAACTATTATGTGCTGTAGATTGCAAAGGAATTTGATATCAAACACCGCGACAGTTTCACCAAACTATAATTACTTCAAACTTGGCTCAATACTTACGACGTCTCATTTACTTCAGATTTTTTTAATGAGGCCTGTTGCATAATTTATCGATCAGGTTTCTATGCACCAAAGTTTTCTCAGATGAAATTCCTGTAGTGTTGGTGAGATAAAACCTTTATCTTCCATTTCTTATTGAGAGAAAGTCTTTCCTGTACCCAGGGGAGAAATGTGAGGGCCCGAGCTGAGAGTTATTATGTTGAAAATGAAAAATTTTATGTTAATGGCCATCTTTTTTTCGGTTCACTACAGTCCTGTTTTTCAGCACCTTCTACTTTCTTCTTCGACTTTGATCTTGTTTCATAATCTTCTTTTTCAACTAACTGTTTCTATGCCCAATCTCAATAGATTCCGCGTTTCCTTAACTCCATACTAAATGGTGCCTTCCTCTCTTTGGATTGCCTTTGTGGCGGATAGGGAGGCTTAAACTAACTAATTGTAGTCTTTTCTGTACAAAGTGGGGCACATTTCGTTACTTCAAATAGCGATCTACAGAGTTTCACTATGGGAATAGCTTTTATATTTCTCCTGAGGTTAGCTGCTCACTTCTTACTCGATGTTGAAGTGTGCCTTATATTTCATTATAACTTTAGCTGTCCTTTTGCAGCACCCCACTAATTTCCAATAATGTGCATGATTTCCGTAATTTATTTCAATTGTTATATCTGCTCTTTCTTGGAAATATTAATTGCTGGCGGGATGCAATGCAAAGCAGTCAATGTTGATATGGTAGAAATCAGCGTGCATCGATTAGAAGATATGTGACGCGGGCTTCACGGCTCTCAATCTCTGCCGTTTTCTCGCGGGGTGAGAGCTCAATACGCTCTCAGTCGCCTCTCGTAGCTCGTTAGGCGACTGTTGGTGGGAGCTCGCCACTTAGAGAACACAAGCTGAGGTTTATTCTTGTTGATCAGGAGCGACTTATTTGTAATCTCTCTGAATCGTCTCTTGTGAACAAATTGTAGTACCTCTGTATACTGAGAACTTCGAAATCATAGTGTCTTACAAGTTTTGCAAAACTATTTCTAGTGGAACAGTTCTTGGTGAGTCTTGCTATACATGTTATTGAATTGAGATCTTTGTCGTATAAGCCAAGATCTTCGGCGCGATATAGGCCTTGAATCTGAAGCGCTAGTAACCTTGCAAACTACTACTATTACTTATTCTTATATAGTTGCAGAACATGAGAAATGAACGTAACTCTTGTTAGTAAATAAAATGTTGAAATTGTGTTTGTCATTTAAGATCTTGTTTCTTGAGGTGTCAAATAACGAGGCAACCTTTCTTGTGTCATGAGATAGCAAAAAAAAATATAAATGGACTGTCCTACTATCGGTTATCGTATTACCTATAGCAACATAGTCAAGTGCTGCTCCTCTTCCGTAAATAAAATTTGCAAGATGTTGAGACTCTGACGTTGTCATGTGAATTTACAATAAAGTTACACTGTTATAAAGTTCATATTGTGCTTTTTCAAAAAGTACTTGTTAAGCAGTGGAATGCGGTGAAATTTGTGATGATGACTAAGGTGACTGCCGAACTACCGAGTATAGTAACAGTTGAAACTCAGGCATTGCAAGTATCGAGTGTGTTCGTGTTAGAATTCGCGTGATTGTCGATGTGAGAATAATGTTTGTAACGGAGTTTGTGCCAAACATGATGAACCTTGAATGAGGAAACGAGGACTGGTTACATCTATCGCTTTTTCATAGTAATTTTTTAGCGAACCCATCACCCACCCTTCTGCTGATTTAACATATTTTTGTATTTCTAATAATGTGTGATTAACTGTGTGCACTAACCTACTAACTGAGCTCTTCTTTTCAGCCCATTTTTGTGAATGGCGCTACATTTTCGTATGCGGATGCGCGTGATTTTTTTCAAACTATACGTAGTTTTCGATTTGTCAGGACTTTTGGGGTTCAGTTAATTACAGCACCTATGTGAAGAACTAGCCTCAAAATATTGTCGAGCACGTCTAGGCGATTTTATGAGGTATCGAGTCGACCATAGTAGCACGTGAGCAAATGTACTCGAGTATGCTGAGCTTTCTAAGTACTTCACTTACAGCGGGTGCTTTGTGGCTCATCCTTTGCTGGACTTATGAGAGTAGTAGGCACTTTAGTGATCAAATGATCCATTGAAGTTCCTGCTGTATCTAACATACGTAATTTTCTTTTGTATGATTGCCGAGACCTTTGGACACGTAACCCCAACTTTATTGTTACTATTGCGTGATCATTATTGGCTGTATTGTTTGGCTGTGTGCGTCTCTTTTAATGCAGTAACAGAATGATCACTTATCTTACCATTCTGTACAGCTTTGTAAATATCTTATTTATTCGAGATACGTTTAATGGAATTATTTATTGCTTCCAATTTGTTTCTTTATCATGGGATGGGGGGAGGGACTCCCTTTCATTTAAGCATCATTTACCATCAAGCGCGATTAATGAGACACTGGGCTGAGAGAAACTGATTGGTAGAAAGGAAACCCTGTGTAGACGAGATGCCGTACACGTTGGAGATAAGAGTAGAGCAATTGAAAAATGTGGAGCTTATCTGCAAGACATTGCTGAGGCAGAATGTAGCCTCGATGGATTAGGTGTTCAGCGTATAAATTTGTTAGAAAAAAGGTTACATGGATGATTTAGAGGACCTGTACAAGAACGTGGACGAATATTTACCTACCACTGTTACAAACATTACTCTACTTTTTGTGGCATACGGAAGAAAATTCATTTACTGACGAACTTTTTTCCTCAAACTGGAAGCATCGAATTCTGAAATTTATTAAGATGAGCAAAATTTATTTCTTGCAAAGCGCGAATGCACAGCAGTATAGTGGGACAACGACATAGTTATGATTGTTTGCAAATTATGAACACCGAACTTGACAATTCCGGGGAGTAAAACCAGCATTTCACTTTCATGTGTTTATGTAAGTAGTACAAAAATCGTGAATTGTCGAGACAAAGCGACAACTTATCACACCAGGTAGAAAAATGGCAGAATTTCACTCACACAAAATCGAACACAAAGAATGTAAAACGCACTGCAAGGTAAACAGACCCGAATGACAATAGCGTCGTGTCTCCATGAAGTTACTTATTTTATTAACAAACATAAATAGCTACAGTGTAAAAACAATAAATAGAGAAATTATTCGAACACACACGCACAAAATTCTAAAAAATTTCCAAAATAATCGCCTTGGCACCGCTGGCAAATGATGGAATTGCGGTATTTCAACAATAAATGTAATAATATTCACATCTGCAAAAAAAACACTCGACAACCAGAATAGGAAAAAGGACGCGAGAAACCCTCGATAAGCAAAGCAGAATAACCCTACAGAGCACCGCACGGCAGGCAGGCAACCACCGCTGGTTTGCCCGCACGACAGCTAGGTAGACAGATCAGGGAACATATCAGCTAATTAGGCAGGCATGAACTAACACTTGACCAACTGCACTCCTGCGGCTTCTTTGTTTTCTAGATGTACAATCATTTCAACATTAAACTTCAGCCTAAGTGCGCGAATCAATCCAAACAAGCCCATCATACATTTTCCCCGCATCACAAAATGAATAAAAACTTATGGAATGAGGCCCAAATATTAAAGCGCAGTTGCTCTCGACGGTTCACTACCTACGCTGTTATGGCGCTGAACAATTGACAATTGAGCGGAAAATTCCAATGAACGGGATATATTTATGAAATGAGAATATAACTTTTGCTAAAGAATCAAGCTTTCGCATAAATCTGACCTAAGAAACTAATCAATCTCACGTAATGCATACTTGAAATAAAATTTGCTCGAGCTAAGAAACTACTTTGTACATTCACGATAAAGGGTTCAAGAATTGCGGAGCATTTAGAAATAAGCAAGTGACGTCTCCCATTTTAAGAAGTCCCCAGAGGAGTTACACAAGCAAAGTAACCAACATCCGGCACGTTAACACTCAGCCCCCAGGGAGGCTAAGGAAGCACCTGGATACACAAGTTAGAGCAAATCCGCCGTATCGGGAAAGCTCTGCAAAAATCATTTTCAAAACTACCACTTTTGATTGAAATGTAAGAATTGCAAAAACTAACACAGCCCAAGATGCAAAAGATCTAAAAATAGAATCGCTCAATTCATTGTGAGAGAAATGTTAATTTGTTGAAACAGAGTTTACGGCACATCAGCAGCCAGCCACACAACAGCAGCTCAGCACTAAGTCTAAAGTATAAAAAATATTTGCGCTTTATCATAAAATAGATCCATGCTCTCAACGACTGTAATGACGAGAACAGACTAAACCGATTTTGAAACATTTAGAAAGTTGCCCGGCAGGTTCTCTAGTCTTGACAGCCTTAATCATCACTGCCCTATAATGCTTTGCCACACAAGATGTTGGAGTGGCTTCACCAAAAGTCAACTCGTTTACAAGATTGACTAAATCCAAAAATCGTTCTCATGCATTGTTATGCAGTGAAATTTTTACAGAAGCATCCGCTGAAGTAATGATTGGCTTTCCATATGGAATTACTTTGCTGGAATAAATGCACGCGACGTTCTAAAGGTCAGTCACGGGTCTGGTTTTGATGTACACGAAGATCATGACTATGACGGCGATGACGGCAAGGAAAGGCAGCACCACAGTGAACACTTTCTCCCGACTTTCCATGAAAGCTTTCTTGCGTTCCCTCTTCTCCTTGGGAGACTCCTTCTGCTTGCCGCCTTTGAGCTGACGCATCTTGCTTGCTTCAAGTCACAACTGCACCTGAATTTCAACAATAAATAAATGAGAAATGAAAACTAGTTTTGTACATCAGCTGAACTGAACAATAAGGCACGTGAATAAAGATAATTACATTAAAATATCAAACTACAAAAGTTAACCCTTTATCTCCTGATAGGTACTCCACTGTCAAGATGACTAGTGCTTACAGTTTAGGGAAATTGACAAAATTTGAAGGTAATTTAGCTAGTAGGAAAAGATTTTGAATTAAGTGACAAAATAAGAGTAATTAATAACATTTATGTAATTTCATTTTTAAACATTTAAGAAGTCTTGTACAAGCAATTTGCTATTGATTTCCACTCAGTTTAAAATCATGGTCTGTGCAACACATTCAATCCATTCCAAAATGCAGAACTATAAATAGTTGGTCCCATTCAGCGGCGCGTCTATCTATATATTGTTGCTGTTCCATTCCGCCTGCTACACAAAAGCGCTGGCTACAATAGAAAGACTGCGTGCAAAAACGTGTTGTCTGGCATCCTTTGCAGTTCCTCAGACAATTTTAAGCAAATTGAACAATGAGTTCAGTACCTTACGAGACATCAATATATGGTGCTTGATTGCGGGTCAAGAGAGATAGCAGACTAGCTCCTCCACCTGCTTTGCTATCATTTTTTTTGCATGTCTTCCCAGTTGAGTTGAAATTTATTGGCACGCTGATATTTATCGTCGTCTAATAATTACAATAATAATCTCTAATAATAAAGGTAATAATTTCATTTCAAAAATCTTACATGCTTTAGTAAGTAAATTACTTCTTATACATTCTGTTCAAGCTTTCAACTTCGTATCTAATAAATAAGTTATCTTATTCAGAAGTATCATTCTATCTGTGATCATAAAAACACATATTTGCGGTCTACCAACATACTGATTATTATTACGTCAGTACTCTAAGTATAAAAAACGTCTGTACGTATTAATAATAACAATCCAATACAAGTCTTTACTTAGAAATTATACAAATTGGAATTTATCATTTCATTATTTTTGATGTACGATTTCAAATAACCCAATAAATATGCCATTTTCATTTATTTATTTAAAAAAATTAGGTCCAACTAGATCCTATCAAGTGGCAGAAACTATATATAGTCACAAGCTCATTCCTTCCATTTAGCGGCGCAACTATTCATAGCGAGGAGAAGCGACTGTCGCAAACAGCGGCAGCTACTACATATAGATTATTTCAAAAATTTGTGAGCTCCGATAGATACCCTGCGGCTTGAAATGGATTAATACCTTTAAGTCAAACAAGTTTTTTCAAATGTACATTGATTTGCTGATAAGTTTAGGCAAAGACTTCACCGTTACTTTTCTCAAATTTTTTCACCATGTTTTTGATGTCAGATTCATCTGGCTAAGCATACATTTTTAAAGAAGCATAATTTTTTCATTTAAAAAAGAAGTAAACACCTGCTAATGCAGAAAAAAACTTGTTAGGATAATTTCACTGATATTTCAGGGTACTGACAACATTTATAACTGAAAATTTCTCCCTAAACTGAGTTTTGGTAGGCAAAGGATTCAAATAATTTACAGTCTATGCAGAAACCCCTTTTTCAGAAAAAATCGTTTTGTATGAGTATTATAACTTGCCAGACCAGCTGTGCCTAAACCTGAAATACTTTTAGGAACATCAAGTAGACAATACCTTACATGAAAGCCGAATTATATCAAAAGTCTTTTATTGCATAGCTAGGCATTTCTTGGTTACACCTAAGATATAATGATCCAGGATGGCTATGATTGAAAATTCCACTGTGTACATATTTCTGAGCAACTAATTTCAAGCAACTCAAGCACATACAGTGCTTTTCCACTTCTTACATTTTGCAATTTTCTCTATTTTGGCAGTATCAACTTGTAAATCTAAGATCATACCACACACAACTTCTCACATTCTTGATAGATATTCATATTAACCATCAATTTAGTAATCAAGTGCAGTTGGTGAACATGATCATGAATATGAAGTGCAATAATGAAGGTTATGGATAACAGAAGTGCCTTAATTCTCCGGGAACATAAATCAGAGATTTCACTTTTGAACTAACGACCATAAACGAGTTTGTCAGTCAAATTTTGCATTCCCTTCACCGAGCATGCCACCTTTTCGAAACTTTTATCTACTTAGATGAGATATTAGTTTAAGCCTCCCTTACTGCAACAAAGGTATCCCAAAGAGGAAGACACCATTTAATGTGATGTTAAGGGAATGCAGCATCTGTGCATAGAAACAAGTTTAAGAAACAAGATACATGTTGAAGAAGAAAATAGTAGATACTGAAAAACAGGAGAGCAATAAATGAAAAAAAGACAGCCCATAACAGTTGTTTTTAGTAAAAGGAATGCCTACCTGACCTTTAGCTCAGGTCCTCATATATTCCCCTCAGAACTTTTATGTGCTTCATTGTCTTTTCTTAAATCTTTGATTTTTCCTGCACATTTACACATATCACATTCAGAATTAAAAGATTAATTTTACCTCATCACAAAAAATTAGTATCACATTCAGCTATTTCAACAACAATTAAATTTGTTCTTTTAAACAAATTAAATCTTACCCTAAATTCTTGACGTGTTTGAATCTCCCTAATAATCCCACTGCCATTTTCACCACAACAGCACCAGCAAATTCAGCATAAGGGATGGTATTAGGATCTATTTAGCTGCAGCACTTCCAAGTCACTAAATATTCTGAAGAAAAAATAAAAACCTAGAAGCTAAAAATGCCGCAGTTACACTGTACAAGTTTAAACCAAACCAGGGTCACAAGCTCAATCAATGATTTCCATCCATTCCTGAAAATGTATTAAACATGGCAGATGTACTGCCAAAATTCAACTTTTATAAGCTGGAATTATATTCAAATTAGCCGAGGAACTCAAAAATTTTTTAAATTGCTTATCTTGAAGCCAGTCTTGGTAACAAGTGCATGGAAACTATGATAACAAGTGCATGGAAACTATGAAATGACAAGCTGAAATCTGTGCACAGCTGTTTATTGAATTGAAGCAAGGTTTGCAAGAACAGCCTGATCTATGCATGAATTTATCAATTAATGCTCTCTGTAAAATTGGTTGTGTACTAAATCATGACAAAATTTTATAGATTTATGATACATATATCAACAGCACATTCTAAATGCATTATTATAACAGCTTTTCCAAAACTTGAGTATTGCAATAAAAGAATTTTCACCATCAGAGAATAGGCAAACACATACTTTAGCTGCACATGCGTAATTGCATGTGCAGCTAAAGTATGTGTTTGCCTATTCTATTAGACAATTGCCAATTGATTGACAATTGCCAATTGGCAATTAGACAATTGCCTCACTTTGTCTTGTAAGGCCATTAGAATATCACACTTTCTTGCTGATGGCAGCCTATTATTAGTATTTTATATTAAATTACTTTAAAAATTTTCAGCCAAAACAAAAGGAATCACAGATGAACAAAGAGAAGAGACCATTTAGTATAGACTGCAGAAAATTTATGTACAAGCTGTGTTTATACACAGAATGCCCAGCACACTAAAACAGCATGCTAGGAAGGAAGAGAAAAAATGAAAGGGAAAGATAAACAACAGAAAACTAAAACAAGCAGAGTACGCCCTAAAGAATAAGATGCAAAGATCTATCTATAGCTAAGATAAGAACAGTTTCCTTTTGAGTAGAAAGCAAAAATAACAAAGGATAGATAATTTAAACTTATCTAAGCTCATTGTCTATTTTATGCTCCCTTAGGGAAACAGCTTGTGAATGTCACTTGGTGACACTGCAAATGCCACCAACCAGTTGCATAAAAAGTTTTTTGAAAGAAACTAATATATTTGTTAGATGCAAGGATAATTTTTCAGAATTGCATTTTAATATATTTGTCAATTTTTCTTGCTTGTATAATGGTAATGAGACCAAAGCAAAAAATTTTTCTTCTATGCCCTTTCCATTGTAAATGACTATTTAACGAGTAATAGCAGTGGTCGTCTGCTACTTATGGCAGATGGGAACTCTGCCAACAATTTGAATTGTGCAAGTTACATGATAGCTGCCATCAAGTCTATTTGTGTTTTGTGTGAATCTGATTATTTTTTAGAATAATCGGTAAATTCTTTGAAATAAATGATGAAATTCTTGGGAACTGTTCAAGATAAGCTAACCTAATCTTTAGAATGATCAGTAAATTCTCAAAAAGAAATGATGAAGCTATTGCATTTTTGGAAGATCATGGCATATTACCAACAAAAGTCATTTGTCTAACGTGTAATAAACTGTGTTGAAATTGTGATATTGTGAAGACCAAAATTAACCTACCACCATAAGTTGTTCAGTACTCATTTGCAATGGAAAGTGCATAAAATAAAATAAATTATTTTTGTATCATTACCTTTATACAAGCAACAAAAATTGCTGCAAATCTGAAAAAATACCAATGCTATTAATCTAACCAATATCCTAGGAGGCCATCCAGAGAACATTAGTTTCAAAAAAATTAATTTCTTTATACCTTATTTTTCATTGTTTTAAGAACCTTAAATTTCCATTTCACTGACACATCTTGTATATCAATAGAGGATGCTTAACTGATAGACTATTGTGTAATATCAAAATATTACCAGTACTTTTAATTGTAGACTAAGCAGAAAAAATTATCTATACTAAACAACTCAAAATTTTATGTGTGGCAATAATTTCAAACAGAGTTCCACAAAATTTCATTTGTAAAATACAAGATACACTCTTAAAATACTGCAAGTTGGAGCCTAATTTCGAAAAATCTTCTGAAAAATATTTCATCAGATACAAATACAATAAAATAAGTTGCTAAAATAACCACCTGTGATTTTTTTATCAATGGTCTGATTGGAGGCTCCCTGCAATATCTGCTATGTAGATGTGGGAGGAATTCCCCTCAAACAATTTATTTCTCTAGCAAGAAAAAACATATCTACTTAACATATCAGACGAATTGCCAACAAATATAAAGTCATAACTACATTTATAAAAAGTGTCTTCCCAATCACTTTGATGCCGTCTGATAGCCACTTCAAAACGAGCTCAAGTTCCGACCATGAGCCTACTCTCGAGAGTAAACCCCGACACTATCGCGTACACGAAACAGCAAGAAAACGATTGAAAAATTAGTAATAAAATGAAGTTTTCCCATTTCTATTTTGTCATATTCCTTGCATGTATTTAATTGGTTAAAAACAGAATGATGTAGGCAATGCCGGGGCATTTACTTCTCATAGGTTTGCTAATTTTTAACGAATAATTCAAAAAAGATGAATGTCGATTAGCTTTAACTAATAATATACCATATCATCACTCTTGTTTTAATCTCTAAAAATTTGAATTGGTTTCATTCAAACAAGAGTTAACGACTGCACTCAAGATCACGCACCTTCCTCTTTGCTTGCTTCTGCCAGAATAGTTCCAAATGTCAGGGTTTTGGTTGTTAACACGACGGAATGACTGCAATCAAAGGCAAAAATAATTCATAAATATTTTTACAAGAAAAAAAATTTGTTTAATAGTCTTTCCAAATCAAATAAGTGAAAACATATAGGAGGAAAATTTGAAACTATTTCATCATGTTCACAAAGATGGTTAAAGATTTCGTCTTTCCTCGTGACGTGGAACAGAATTTGAACAGAATTTTACAATGCGACATCCGTCGGATGACAAACGTGGAAATCGTGTGCGGATTTATAAATTGTTGCTATTTTGTTCTAAATATTTTATTGCAAACATGTAAAATTATATTTAGAGGGTCGAGGGTATTACATATTTATTAAGAATGATGAATAAATCTTTCAATCATTTGTTATAAGTTTATTTACCTATTTACATGTTCCAAGTTCAGAAAAACTCACACGCATATCATCTCAAAATTTAGGTATTCTCGGCATGAATTGAATAGAATTGTGTTTCAAAATTGCAAAAGATTCCACTGTGCATGAGGATAGTAATTACAACGATAATCAAAATAATTCTTACAGAGTCTTGACTTATTTTATTCATGAAAATAATGTTTCTTCAATGAAGAACAGATACTCGGTAATCAATGGTATTGAATTACATAATTTATTTGCTAAAATAAATATTTCATCCCATCAATGAAATTTTATAACAAAGAAAATTGCTAGGTGCCAAATTGAACACTACCGGAGTATGAATTGCCATCACTTGAAATTTTATCTACAATTTCTCAATAAATAATTTTTGTAAGCTTAATTAAGGTTCAATAAAGAATTTGCTAGGATTTTTCCTATTTCACCCGCATTTGCGAATACTTTCCCGTTGTTATTCCTTTGTCTCGCCAACCCGTTTTTGCGGCGAGAAACTTCTAGAACTAACTGGCACAGGAAACATAGTCTTTAGCTGACACCCTGAACGGGGCAGTACACGCTGCGATAACAAAAACCTTATGACAAGTAGGACAATA